>BQNB010140704.1:0-17378 GCA_026074375.1 Tanacetum coccineum | reverse complement strand
GAAGTATGTATCGTTAAATTTCGAGTTGAGATTAATTATTTAATTGAAATTTTATAATTTATATATGAAGTAATAAGTAAATAATAATTTGAGAAAAATAATAATAAGTAATGTAAGTGTTTTATTCTAAGTTATGTATTTATTTAAGTATTTAAGGTAAATAAGTAGTAAATAGTTTTGTATTTAAATATATATATATATAGTTTTGTATTTAAATATATATATATAGGAGGGGGAGAACGAAATTTTATAGATAAATAAATAATAAAAAAATTAAGTTTAAAAAAGGGATGTTGGTTGGATCGGTTATAGGAAAAAGAAAAAAAATCTGATTAAAAGTAGGATTCTAGGTAGTATAACTATAAAATCAATAAATCCCTAAATCACTTTTTTTCTCCCTCTTGGTTGTTCGGCCGATTCCCTCAAGAAAGAAAAAAAAATTATCAAGAACTAATGTTGGTCCTTGGTTTAGGATCTGACTAGCCTTTGTAAGACGATAGACAACTTGGATAAATCCAAATTAACTATATGAGAGACACTGACTATGAATTATCAAGTGTTAATGCGGAATCTTAACACAAGAGTAAAGAAGAAACGACAATACTAATTTACTATAAAGCTCTATGCTTCTATATATTTCTCAAATCGTTGTGTACATAACATTGTGCCTTAGGGTTCCTCTTATACACCAAGGAAACCCTAATGGGCTTTACAACCGTGTGAAAGGATAATACATATCCTTTCCTAAGATATCTCCTAAGATATCTCTAAGATAACTATTACTATTCTGTTTCATAAACAGACTTAACTATAAACAGAATTAACTATGACCAGTACTAACTTTAGTACTGCTAAGACTACCAGTACTAACTTAGTACTGCCAGACTTAACTTAGTACTGCCAGTATTAACTCAATACTAACAGACCTAACTATAACTACCAGACTTAACTGTTATACTACCAGCATTAAGTCTGTTACAATCTATTTTCCCAACATTTCTCATTTAATTCTTATTTTCTCAACCCTCTATTTTAATTCTTCTTCTTATCCCTCTAAATTGTTTAATTCTTATGGCGTCACTCGATTATCGTTTGAACCTCCTCTTCTCGATTAAAGAATGCTCGTCTTGTGGAGCTTTGTACACTGCAAACTTTTGTTGTTCAAAAAGGGGTCTTGAAGACAAGATTCTTGTTCCTAAACCCCCTCAAAATTATGCAACTTGTGGAGATCCGGTTGATGGTCTATATTGTCGACCTTGTGCTTTTATGCGAAAGTGTTTGAATGAAGATTGATATACAATTCATGATAAAAATGAAATTCTAAACACTTTCGAGTCATCTAATGACAACACTAACATTGTTAGTGCACCTCAAGAGCCATTCGTCTTTAATAAAGACCCCGGTCAAAATTCTTCCCGAAGTCCTCCACATATTGACCACAATTGTTGTTACGAGTGTGGTGAGTCTTAGATGATATCTTTTGTCAACGATGTACTTGTAAGTCTTGTGGGAAAGGTGCTCATTATGGTTACAATTGTCCACCGCAAATTTCGATTATCTCTAATCCGGAACCATGCTACAATCAAAACCTTAATGAGATCCTACAAAATTTGCAAAGTTTGCAACAACAATGTCTTTTGGGTACGTACCAACAATGTGGTTGTAATGAATATGATGGAGTTTGTTTTCATTGTACTATTAGAAATGGAACACCAATCAATTTTTCAACTCCGTACTCTTCTAACGATTATCCAAGTTTTGCAAACCACTCTCCACAACCCCAATACGTACCATACTCTTGTGAGTTACGTGGGAACGATTCTCATTACGGTTATGATTGTCCACCTTAAGTCCCGCTTGTCTACAATCAGGACCCGTGTTTCAATCAAAACTTTAATTATTTTCCACAAACTTCACTGAGTTTTCCACAACAATATCCTTGTTGTGAAGATTGTGGGGGTCCTCACGAGACTTTTCAATGTCAACCGATGAATTATTACGAACCTAATCCGTGTTATAATTCTAATTATTCCGGTTTTGACCAAACTCAACCCCCACAATATACCGTCAATCATACAATCTTCAATACTCAAAATGAGTTTCTTAATTCTCAAAATAAGCTTATGGAACAAATGACATCCATATGTGATATGGTTGGTCAAATTATGCAAAAGAAGGAAGAAGAAAAGCAAATTGCAGAAGAGCAAGCGGCTAAAGATCAATATTGGAAGATTTCCATTTGCTATGATGTTGACGAGGACTATACCATTGCAATCACACTTGTTTTATCAACCAAGGAGCCCGTTGACTCTCTCATAATGGAGGATGAGCATCTTGACACTATTCCGGCAACGGAATCGGACGAAGTAATAAAGTCTAGTGTCGAGAACCTTGTCTAAATCCCAAGTGAGTCCAAGGGTATTTCCAACGGTGGTTGTGATGTGCCTCTCTGTGATAACCCTACCCTTCTTGAAACTTTCAAAGAACACTCTGAAACTATCGTCTATTCTAACAATGATTCTACTTCGAGTGATGACGATTATCCCTATGGTGAGGATATCGAGTACGTTGATGCATCACCTCCCGATGCTGAGATCGTCAGCTTAGAGGTGGTGGAGAGTGTTATCCCGGAAGTTGGAGGGGTTGATACTGATATTCTTTTAACAATCAAATACGATATCCTTCGTGAAAAATTGTTGAATGTCAATCTTCTTATTGCTAATATCGAAGCATTAAAAGATAATCCCGTTCTATCTTTCGATTTTGTAATCAAGTCTCCCTCCACCTTTCCTAACTCTTTCTTGGAGGAGACTAACACCTTTGACAATTCTTTAACCGAATATGAAACTTTTCGCTTTAATCTGGAAGAGATTAGTAGTGGCAATACCACTACTCGTTCTGATTATTCTCTTCCGGATTATGAAGCTTTTTATCTCAATCACGATCATATTAAAGAAAAGAGTAGTGGCAGTACCACTACTCATGCTGATTTTTCTCTTCCTAAATATGATTCATTCATCTTTGATCTTTCGATCAATCCTTTTCCTCCTGCCGATAGGAGTGACTTTTATTATGAGGAGTTCGCTGATGAACTCGCTCACATCATATCTCCACCAAAGTATGATTCGTTTCTTTTTGAGATTGAGCCCGATCAGGGTGAGTTGACCAACGTTGTTATAGAAGAGGTTGATACATTTCTAGTTCCGGAAGACTCGATACCACCAGGTATTGAGAGTAATTTTAACCCAGGAGGAGGTGAGATTGTTGTTTCTCAAAATGTTGAAGAGATCTTTCTTCCTTTTCTCACGTATCCAGTTACTCCTCCATATCTTCTCTCCTGTGGGAATGAAGATACCATTTTTGACCCCGGCATCCAATATCATTCTTTATTGCCGGGTATATCTCTCAGATTGGATCCTTTCATAAAAATTCAATGTTTATCCAAACCACTTGAATGAAAGTCTAATGAAGATTTTGTCTTCCACTTGCTCCCCCATGGACCAATGAATTCGGGGTCAAGTCGAGCTTATGACTCGGTTAACAAAAACAAGGCGCTTCGTGGGTAGGAACCCATGCTTATCCATTCTATCTTCTTCTATTTGCTAATAAGTGTTTTTGTTGTTGTGCGGAGGCTCGCCTCTTTCCTTTTCCGTGCAGCTTCATTTTGGGAATTCGATATCCAAATCTTATCGACTAACGTTTATCTTTAAGCATACTTAATAAACGGCTTAGGATTTACGTAGAGACCCTTCTTAAAACATTGAGGACAATGTTTAGTTCTAGTATGGGGGGGGGATCTATCGATTTGATTATGCCTGCAGTCGTTGTTTTCGCGTAATCCCGTTTTTACCACCAAAATTCCAAAAAAATGAAAAAATTTAAAAATTTTCAAAAATAAAATAAGTGTTTTGTCACAATTTTGACTTTCCTGCTGGGTAGAATAAGAATAAATTTTGACTCGATCGAGCGTGTTGAGCTCTAGCTTGTTCCTTAACTTTTAGACTAAGCGTTCGCAGATCTTTGCGAAGAACGAAAAATGATAGAGTTAAGTATGAGTTAGATGCTAAACAAGGATTATTTGGAAATCTTAAGAGCTCATGTATGTAATTTGTGGCTTTTTCTCCCATAAGCTCCTAACCGGACTAATAATACGTGCTATTTTTGGAAATTAAACTTAAATCAACAATTTTTATGTAGTTGATAGCAATAATTTTAGTCTTAGTTCAAATTTATACTTAAATTTTCCAAAAAGAAGTCTTCTCTATATCGTGAAATAAAGTGTGAAATGAAAAAAAATAAAAAAAATAAAAAATAAAAATAAAAAAATGATGAGTAATAATTATAAACTGTGGGCTGATAAAAGTTTGCTGCATCTTGCCGGCTCACAACCGATGTTACAGCCTTCTAAAGAAAGCCCATAGTAAGAATAATAATCCGAGACTGATAAAAGTTTGTTGCATCTTGCCGGCTCACAACCGATGTTGCAGCCTTCTAAAAGGTCGAGGGTTACGATTGCATCATGGTTATGTTTAATATTAAGTGTGAATTAATAAATGAAAGGAAAATCTCTTTTTGTTAAATTTAAATATGCTTTTGAACTTAGACTATTTCATTTTAAGTTTTTAAATAAGCTATGTGTAAACGGGAAACCTAAGAGTTTTTGAAACAAGGTCGTGGAGTCCGTTACTAGGGTCTATGTGGGGGTCAAAAATCCTGGTCACTTCGCCGCAAGGTTGGATGTTTTTTTTTTCATCACACAATTTTATGCCGGAGACAAAAGTCGCTACATGGGATGATCTCGCCTTCAAACTCATTATTCTTGGATGGAACGTGAAATATAGAATGTTGCAAAACGTTGACCCACGGTTGAAATTCAAAATGGCACATTCACCTAAGATATAATAATTGTCGGGAGTGAAAATTTCACAAGTTGAAAATATGAGTAGTGTTAGCATCTTAACTGATATTTAACTGTGATTTCGTTTTAAGCTTGGTTTGGAGCGAGTGAAAAGTCGAGAACGATAATTTATCCTTTTTGGGGGCATTTTCGGATCGAAATGCATCTTGTTCTATGATCCCTAACGGTTATGAAAATAACGAAAGTCAAATAAGTTAGTTAGTTGCTTAAAAAGAAAAGTACAAAAAATTGAGAAAAATGAAAAATACAAAAATATGTGTAGGAATAAGTGTAGTTATTTGGAAAAATGGTAAAAACGAGGCTTTTCAAAACTTATGAGTCTTTAATTCCCTTGATGAACACTTAGCTACTTTTCGAGGTTATTAGTCGAGGGGGATCGAGATTCTTAGTTTTCTTAAGTGCTTACTTATAGCATTGCGTGAGGAC
This sequence comes from Tanacetum coccineum, assembly GCA_026074375.1. Classification (NCBI taxonomy): domain Eukaryota; kingdom Viridiplantae; phylum Streptophyta; class Magnoliopsida; order Asterales; family Asteraceae; genus Tanacetum; species Tanacetum coccineum. Next base: position 12,034 of record BQNB010140704.1, on the reverse strand, counting down.
ACGCAATAGTTTAGTATGGGGGATTTTGGTATGTGTGTAATTACACATACCTTTTACTCAATAAAATGACCCTAAACGACCAAAAACGCACATAAAATGCCATATATATGCTTGTTTTTGTGTTTGTACTGTGCAGGTACCGGATATTCACTAAAGGACAAAATCGAAGCCAAACCGGACAAAACTGAGAGCGGAATTGAATAGAGCGCGAAAAACCGAGGCCAAAGGTACAAAAGGATTGAAAACGGAGCTAAAACGGACATTTCCGGATCGACTCGACAACGTTTGTGCATTTAATGAAGTCAAGACGAAGTCAAAGTCAACCCCGGGATACGGCATTGGAAAGAGCATCGAAAACCAAACCCGAAAACCTAAATTGTCAAAAGTGGGCCCGGATCAGCCCACTACATTTAAGTTAAACCCATTGCCATTTTTTAATACTAGCCCATTTTCCCTTTTCATTTTGATACCGGCCCAAATTGCAAAACACTGGCCCAATCCAAATACCTTTAACAGGCGTTAAGCCAAAACCTCCTCACCCTGTTACGCCGTTAGTCCTAAAGGACTAACAATGTTAGTCCAAAAGGACTAACGGTGCAATTCCAACCCAAATTCAAGGACCAATTATGATGGATACTATGACTAAACTTGCAATACCTTATATCACTTTTAGGGACCATTGCTGCCCATTCCCTAAACATCTTTACCCTGTTAAACTAAAACCCTTAACCTTATTTTCCCGCCATATCTCTACCCCACCATTGTACATCTTCTATCCCTGCAAAAACCCAACAAAACCCTTTAACCTATTCACCCATCCTTATCCCCACACCTACAACAACCTAAAAACAGGTTGGCAATCCTATATGATTTCATTGGTTGTGACTTAAAGACAAATGATCAATGGTTAGGATCATCTGGATTTGAGGCCAAGGCAGATTAAGGGTCGGGATTTGAAGTATGGTTCTCTCTCACAACAAAAACACAAGCAACTATGAAGACATTGAGAGCTGATATAAAAGAAAAGGAGGACAGAAGATAGAACCACCTAGGAGTAGTTATAGATTAGTTTAATATGAATGTTTTGATGTATTTTTAATCCTGTCATTTTACTTTAAGCCTTGTATTTTTAATCCTGTCACTTAATTCTGGATGAAACATGTTTGTTGATGTTTGTGTGTCTTAATTATAACCTGGTTATGCAAAGTTTAGGCTTAAAACTCTTTTTACAGTCTCAAAATGTTTAAAACCCTTTTTTAAGGGGTGTTTGGCATAAGAGCTCAAAACGGGTCAAACAAGTTTTTAAATTGGGTTGGGTCACTCAGCCTCCTTTATCAAGTCTTATTAAGTGAAGTTAAGTTGTTTTTAGAGTTTTTAAAGAAAAAAAAGTCAATTTTATGGATTTGTGTAAAAGTTTTCAAAACTGTGTTTTCATAACAGTTTTCATAAGCTTATTTGATTGAGTTTGTGAAAAACCCTTTTAAGTATTGTCTAAGTGTTGTCTTTAAGTTTAGAATGCAGTAGATTAAATAATGCTTTTGGCCATTGTGTCTTGCCTATTTCTGTCCAAGTGTCTATGTTTCAGTTTCAGAGTTTTAAAACTCCTCTTTTCAATAGCTAATTTAGGTTAGGATAAGCTAGATTTAAGGAATGAAATTTGTTAATATAAGCTCATTAGTTATCCATCTTAATCTGTTTCAGCTTGCCTTAGTCTTAGGAGCTTATTTAGTAGCTTATTTTAGGGCTGCATTATAGCCTTTTGTCTTTTAAGAAACCATCAATCAACAGCTGCTGAGTTCAAGTTGCATTTTTCTCAAGCCTTTTTCATGGCTTATTTAATTTTCAAACTACTATTAGATTGCTGAATTAGTTAGTCTTTAGCATAGGCTTTAAGATTTTGCAACTTATTTTGCCATAAGGTTCTGATTGAATGCTTAATTTTAAGCCCAAAGGTGACCCCCTAGGTTTTGGTATGCAGTTTTAGCCCAAAGAGCTTATTTGCTTATTTTAAGCATTTCAGCCATTAGGAATGTTTCATTTAGATTAGGTTAGCTTATTTAGGTTAGTTTTATGCCCTAGTAGCTTATTTGGTTAGAGTTTAGCTTATTGTGGCTTATTTGCAAATTTTAGTTTGTGCCCATTTGTGCTTAATGCTTATTTGCTTTTTCTGCCTTTAGTTGCTTATTTCCCTTGCTCATTTTTGTTTGCATTAGCTTACTAGGTATAGGTGGTCATCTGTTTTAGCCTAGTTAGTTGATAGTTAGCTTATTGAGCTTAAAAAATTAGCCATCAGATCAGCTTATTTATGCCTTAGATGATATAGTTCTCTGTCCCTTTTTGCAGCCCAGTTGTAGCTTATTCTAGCTTAAAGTTTAGGCTTATTTTTGTTCCCTCTAGTTTATTAGGAGTAGGGCATTATATATGTTAGCTTATTTTGTGTTTTCAATAGCTTATTTGCCCTAAATTGTCCAAACAGTTAATCATATATTGACTTAGTGAATTTTAAGCAATATGCCTGCTTATAAGTGCTTCTTCCAGCTTATTTTCCAGTTTTTAGAAAAAAGTGACTTTTTTAAAATTGCTTATTTTTGTGTCTAGTTTAAGTTTGAAAAAGAAAAATTAAAAAAAAAATGTTTTTAAAAAAAAGGGAGGAATGGGGATCGAACCCATGACCTCCCCCTTGTATAGCCAGCGTCCCACACAACACACACAATCACCACTCGCCCTAGGGTCTTTTTCAGTTAAGATTCCTCTTATTTTATTTTTATAGTCTTTTAGTCCTTTTAAGCTTATAAACTGTTTTAGCTTATTAGAAAGCTTATTTGATAAGCTGTCTTCACCACTTTAATTTTCTTAAATTCAGCATAGTTTAAAGTATTTTTTGTTAATTTTTCAGATTTTTATAAAAATATTTAGTATTTTTTATATTTAATTTAGATTAAAACAGTAATTAAATCATAAAAAATTATTAAAAAGTCAAAAAAATATAATTCTTTTTTCAATTAGGACCTAGGAAAAATAGATTTGCATCCGTAGGGTTAATATTTTAAAATTTCGTTTTTTAAAGAACGGGATTGAATCCCGTTCTCGTTTTCTTCGCGTTTTTAACTTTAAACACCTCCGTTTTTGGTCTAGTTTTTTTATTCTTTCTTTTTAGTCATTTAGGATTAATTAAAAGTGAAATAATCACTTTAGGATTAAAATTTGATAAATTAGTTTTTTTTAGTCACGTTTTTACGTTCCAGTTTTAGGTTTTAATTTAGATTGCTTTCGTTTTAGGGTTTCTTTTACTTGTTTTTGCATTTTATTTGTAGAAATAGAGAATCCAATCAAATATTTGATTATTCAAGCATAATTTCCAAACCGACACTCGATTTTCAAATTTACGCCTCGACGGGAAGAACGACCCGGGTCCGGTTTTAAACTTTGTGGATAACGAAGTGAGAAACAGATACTTCCGGTAATACTATACTACTATCATTGATATTATCCTATTTATTATATATTTATATATATTTATTATATATTTATATGTATTAAAAGGACACTTGTCATCCAACTAAGCTTATAATCAAAAGACAAAGACAAAACATTATTTGTGATCTTATTGGTCCATTAATATGAAACACGATATGGAGAGCTATCCCGGTATCTAGATTACTTGGTCCGTATCACTAGATCTATTTGAATGATAGGTCGCATATTCAAGCACATAAACAAGTATGAGGTGATAAACATAATTAAACAATCAACAATAAATTAAGAAATCAATTTTGAAACAAACCAAACATTGAACTTTCATTAAGATGGCTAATACCCAAGGGTATTAGCCCACAACCATTGTAATTATACAAGCATAATCAAACAATAAAAATCGAACGATTAAGAGAGTAAAAATTACACGATGTCTTCTATGGATTCGTGATCAATGCTTGACCTTGGTGGCTGATCTTCTCTTCTAAGATTCATCTTTAGTGAGTATGGTATAAAGAATATGATATTGCACACTGAAAACTCGTTTTTGAGTCTTCTATTTATAGTGTTTGAAAAAGACTCGATACGCCGTATCCAGCAAGGTTGATACGGCGTATTGGGCTGGATTCCTTGGAGTGCGCGCTACGTTCGTAATAAATCTTTGATATCATTCCCAATTTACTTGATTTACTGTATCTTCGTATAGTTATCTTCATGGATACGGCGTATGTAGATAGCATGGATACGCCGTATTGGGAATTGGTCAAACGCGTTTTCTTGTGAAGTCTTGGCGCATAATCGCCGTATCTCTTAAGTTGGATACGACGTATTGGTGAAATTTCAGTAATCTTTAAATGTCTTCGTTTTAGCTCCAAATTATGCGCCTTTTAGCTTGTCTTCACAAAACACTCTTGAATTATTGCATTTATCAACTTTAAAGCAATTAAGTACCAAATAATGCAATAATTATATAAAAGTGGGAAAAATAGATGGGATAAACGATATAATAAAGTGATGTTATTTGATGTCATCAATTGCCATGACCTTTGCTCTCCATTCAGGATGTAGAGCCCTAAGAAACTTTCTAACGTAGTTCTTGCTAAAGTAACCTTCATCAAGAGATTTCAAACTAGTAATAATAGTATTAAATCTAGCAAAAGCACTATCTATGGATTCGTCTTTGGAAATGACGAATTGTTCATATTGTTGTACCAAAAGGTCGATCTCGTTGTCTTTGACTTGACTGTTACCTTGATGGGTGATTAACAAGGTTTTCCAAATTTCTTTTGCCGTATTACACATACAAATTCTTTCGTATTCTTTTCTAGGCAAAGCATTGTAAATAACCATTTTTGCTTCATTATTTTTCACAATTCTCTTTTCGAGATCATCGTTTTGTTTCTCAAAAGGGACAACCTAATCTAGTTTGGTTTCCGGATTGTTTTGAATAGGTTGGAAATCACCGTTAGTTATAGCATGCCAAAGATCAAGATCTTTTGATTTCACATACTTTTCGAATCTATTCTTATAATAAATAAAACTATCATTTTCGTGAAGTGGTGGTCTTTGCATAGATTGCCTTCTAGATATTTGTTAGAATCCATAGATCGATCCAAGCTTTAAAATACGATATATTTTAAAAATCTTGAGTGACCTGGGCTTCTGATACCAATTGTGGAAACTAGAATAGGGGTTGAATAGTTTACCTGTTAATTGGCGTTTTAAAACTTTGGTTATAAAAATGTTTGATTCGAGATATCAATAAACAATATTGACAACCAATATATCTAAATACAAATAATACAATCACTATATAAATATATATAACGAGATATAGAATGAAGGTAAAGAGATAAGAGATAGAACAATCAAAACACAATACCGAGAATTATAGTGGTTCGGCTACGAAGCTCTTGTTCGCCCTACTCCACTCCTCGAGTATCCGACTCGAGATTTCACTATGTCAACAAGCTCCCTTTAGGCAGAGGAAACCGTTACACGTCGCTTATCCTGATTTTCGACACTAAGCTAAATGTCAAGTCCTAGACTTAGCTAGAACCAATCTACCACTTCACTAATGTATTTTAAGGCCTAAAATACTAACCGACATACAATCAACACTTCTAGATTTATACACTATCCGGATCTACACAACAACACAAGAATGAAAATATAGAGGTTGAATCTTAGAAGAAGATAGAAGAATGATTCGTTTTTTGGCAAATACGAGTGTTCTTCTCTTGCACTTGATAGAAGAAGGAGGAAGAAGAGATTGTATCACTTAAAACAAGATTAAGTAAGTTAGTGATCAAAGATTCTAGATAGAAGTAGAAAATTTTAGAGAAAGAAAGAATACAGAAAACTGTGTGCAAAGAGGTCTAAAATCTGCCAGGAAATAGTGCAGTATTTATAGGCAAGAGGGAGTAACGTCCACTGGGGGCGGTCCTGGCGGTCCCAGATATATCCGGGGGCGGTTCTACCTATCAAGGGGCCGCGCCTAGGTAGACGCTCCCATTTTTTTCTTTTAGTGGAGAAGTAATTATCTGGTCCAGAAACTTCTGTTTTGGGGGGAAAACTAGATTTTGAATTTTAAAGATTTTATTAAATCATTTCTTTAAATTAAAAATATTTTGTATATTTTTATTTTCATAAAAATGTTATATTACATTTATAAAAATGTATGTTTAAGACAAAAAGATTTACTTTGATCACTAATCATGTTTAATAATTTGTTTAAACATACCTTAAGTGATTTACGTCGCAATGGAAGTTTACGACTAATAATGTGTATACGTTAAATTTTATCGTAGAATGTTTTTACATTTTCTCATCTTCAAAACGTAGAGAGGTCGAAAAATGTAAATAACGTTTCTAGACATTATTTGTATTAACACAATATAAATAAGACTTCTTAGTATCTAATAATAAACATTTTTAATCCTAGCAATATCCCCCTAAGGGTCAATTATTCTAGGCGTTCCCATCTTTGTTGTGGTCTTCCATTTACATATCTCTTTCAACGTCTCATTTGATCACGATGCCTCAAACGTTTTTGAATATATTCTTCATAAAACATCATAAATTCTGCATCGTCCTTGCTGAGAGATGGGTTTGCATAACCATGCTTCACATCTAAGTTAATCTTTTTCACTTCTTTCAAAACCCTTTTTAAAGTTGCATCACAGAACTTTGGAATCTCATCTATATCCATAATCCTCTGATCCTTCTTGCTATTTTCATAAATAAAGCCAACGAAAGGTAGAGAAGTGATTGTATACGGTTTTCATTCTTCAATACCAGGGAATGTGAGTTTTGGTGTAGTAAGATTGACCTTTAGTTGGTAGCTTTCTAATCCAAGCTGGTAATCATGAACTCTTTCCCACATAACACTGCTTTTGATAAAGACGATCAATGTCTTGAGTAACTCATTTCTCAGTAGTTTAATCTTTCCATTCATGCACATCAGATACATATCTTCAACTTCATTCTTGTATAAGTACTTGTAATCTAATTTTGAGAAAGAACTATATTCACCATTAGCTCTTTTAACAACAATCTCCTTTATAAACGCTTGTCCATGACCTTGATCATACTAAATTCTGATTACGTCTACAATCTTTTGATCTGAGTAAACTTCAACAGGATTATCTCTTTTCTGTAACTATCCTCTGATGTAAGATTACTTAGCCTATTAATTCTTCTAGTGTTTAACACTATACCATGCATACATGTTAAACCTTTTGATTTTCTTTCTTACCCATCTAGTGTTAAGTTCTTCAAGGTTATTCTTCGGGAACACAAACGCATAAATCTTGTGTAGTGATAGAACGTACTTCCTTGTTTCAAAATTCCCATTCTTTAGATAAAAGAGATATTTGTTGACTAGAACTATTGATGGAGCATTTAGGTCTCTTTCACAGCTTTGGAATACTAGAGCTGGTTTCTTTGAAATTTTCAAAGTCAAATCTTCTTTTTTGCTTTCCCAAACTATCTAACTCTCCACATAACTCTTCATTTGATCAAGATGATACTGATGTTCTTCTCATGAATCACATCTTCCTCTCATCATGTCATTAAGAGCATCCTGCAACCGCTTTTGATCATCAGTAGTTGGAACCCACTTCATTCCATTTCTTGATATTTCAGCCAAAAGTTCTGGTGACACTTCTTTATATGGTCCTTCATCATCATTTGTACCTTGATCATCAAACCATGGATCAAAGTCCTCTTGCTCCTCTTGAGCACCTAAAACAGATGGATTTGACTCATCTATTATCGGTGATGATGATTCATCCCTTATATTTGTACTTTGCTCAGACGTTCTTTGCCTTTTCGCACTACTCTCTCCCTCAGGACGAACATCATTGTCATGATGGTCTTCATGATCTTGACTGTGAAAAGCATCAACTCTGAAAGGTTTAACATAAGAAGTTGTTAGGATCTTTTATCTATTTAGTTGATGTTATTTGTAGTGTCAGGTGGCTGGCTGGAAAATAAGCCGACCACCATCATGGTGGTGGTGAGATCTAGAGAGAGAGGGTGGAAAGTAAATATAATGTTTTATTAGAAAGAGAAAGAAGGAAAACATTACACACTTAGCCACACCCCTCATGGAGAGTCATGAGGGGTATTTATAAGCTTATCTCATCCTATCTATTACAACTTAACATGAATAGTCCTTGCGTTATACGCTTTCTAGATAGCTAGTCCAATTCACGTGTAAGACGCCAACTTTACAAAATAGTGAGGCAAACAATCTCTCTCCATGATTGCGTCACACGTAAATTGGTTACAACATTTCCTACAAGCAAAACAAAGCAAATTACAATGGTCTTTGTAGTCCAGAAGTCCCTGAGGTTGACTTTGTAGCCCTATGTCTTAATAAATTCCTCAGCTAACTTTCTTTACTTGCAAAAGAACACGTTGTAATGATGTAGTTGGGTTATTACTCCCTCCTAACTAGTAAGCCCTTTGAGAAAGTAGAAAGAGGATTCTTTTTGTTCTTTTCTGGTTTTCTAAAGAAGTAGAAGTAGAAGTAGAAAAGTAGATAGAATGTAGATAAGAAGTAGAAGCTCTCTCCCAAACCGGCAACCCTTTGCTGAAGAAGTGTCTTCTGAATCATTGTGTCTTTAGTCTTCTCATACGCAGCAGAAAGAAAGAAAATGTAGAGTAGACATCACAATGTAGCTTCTTCACGGTTAATCGTTTGGGAAGCATAAACATCATCAACTCACTTTAGGAATGCATCACAGTTGTCAAGATAAATGAAATAAGCCCCGATGTACACATTTCTCCCTCCAGGATGATGACAATCTTTTGGAATCATCATATACATGTTTAACACCCCCAAATTTATTCGCAGTGGAACCAAAGTTTGGGTGTTAAGTCATAGCCCAACAACATAAGAATATAAAGAACGACTCAAAAGAGACGTTTAAAACATAACATTGTCCCATTCATGTAAGATCAAAGTCGAAAATTTGTCCACAAGATCGTCACCATACAACATCATAACATAAATTTTAAAACCATAACACAAAGTGTTTTTAATGAATGGAACCAAAACAAGTTTAGTCAAAACATTTCGCGCTTAAATCCATTCGTCTCTCCAAGCATCAACTTGGTTACCTGAGATAATACTTGCTAAAAAGTCACGAAAAGTTGAGTGAATCCATAAAGTTTAAATGAAATAAAGAGTGAACCAAGTATTTTTTTAATCATCGAAAACTTGGGATCAAACAAGATATTAATCATAATGCATTAGCTTGCCACTGAAAACGTTACCAACATATTATAAATATGTAATCATTTGCCCCGCAACTGATAATTGCAATATACTAAAGAAAATTATCAATACAAAATGTCCTTTAGGGGTGATCGCATGGATGTCACAACCCCAGACAGGGCAGTCACGGCCCAATAGATCTACTTAATATACTAGCGCTCACCCATCATAGGTAATTAACAATGCTTGAAATTAGGGGCCTTTTTGCAATAGGTAATTATGCAATTAGTTCCCAATTGGGTCCAGCATACCGGAAATCACTTGTGTTCAATTTATAAAACTAGCATGTATCTCCCTCGTGGGGTTTATAAAACATTTATAAGTAGAAAGGCGAGGCTATGAATTCACCGAGAGAAAAATTAGATCAGAAGTATGACGAGTCTTGAACGAGCGGGAAGTACTCCTAAGCACTTCCTAAAAGACGTAACGTGACTTAGCACGTTGAAAGAAACAATACGTAAAAATTAAACAAGTAATCATGAGATGTGTTTCCGAGATAAGCATGGCATTCCACTAGAACTTCCCCAAGTCTTTTTTACTCCCAAAATGACTTGTGATCTAGTCTTATAGGTAAATAAACACCTACTAAGTTTCGGCTTTTAATTTTTATTTTATCAAAGTGTACTATACGTTTTTAAATTTTGAGACTAGACGTAAAAACTCAGTTTCTGATTTTAACTCGACTTCATGGACTCATATCTCCTAGCTCACAAATGTTCTAAATGTGAGGCTTTCACTCCTGGAAAGATCTTTATGTCTAGTTTCCAAAAATGTAAGACTCATAATCTACAAAGTTTCATAACTATGTGAAAAGACTGTTTTACCCCTGGTTACCCAAAACAGAAAGTTTCCAAAATTTGTACCCTTTACGGAAATGGCCATAATTCCTAAACCATGATAGAAATGAAGGTGAGGCCAATTGCTATAGCTTCCTTAGATGTTACCTGACCCATCTTTAAAAACTAACTTTTATTGCAAAAACCTGGAGTTTAACTCGTTTTCTAATCATAGGTCCAGATTTGACCTTATTTTCTTATTATCTGACCTTGTATCCCTCATCCAAGGAGTGTGTGGGCATACAACTATCCTATGATGCCAAGACATATATATATACAGACATGTAATTTAGTCATAGGCTCCAAGCCAAAATATTTCTGCTATAACACGTTTTTGCTACTATTTCAAAACAGTCCCAATTATTTACTCCAAAACCCATCCAAACATCAATCCTAACTCTAACAATCACAAGCAAATGCCATACCAGCTCTTAAACACAACTAAAAAATACATTCATGTAACATGCATTTCCTGAATTTAAACATCCATTTTCATGGATCAAAAGTAAAAGAAAAATCAAAGATCAAGAAGTAACCTTACTAGAAAATGATTTAGACAAGAAAATCAAAACCAACAAACACTTCTTTCTTGATTGGGGCTAAGTTAGACCCAATCCAACACCCTAAATCTTGACTCACAAGGGTTCAATACACCCTAAATAATAATAGTCCAAGATTCAACCTAGTCTAGATTAAAGCCTTCCATTAAAACTTTAAGAACTTCTTCAAAACTTCAAGAAAATCTACCAAACTTTGCAAGCAACTCAAGGATGATGTTGTGATGGTAAAAAGGAGAAGAAAATTTTTGTAAGATGATGGTGGTGTTGGAGTTTAACTCGTTTTCTAATCATAGGTCCAGATTTGACCTATTTTCTTATTTTGACCATATCTCCCTCATCCCAAGAAGTTGGTTGGGCATTCAACTATCCTATGATGCCAAGACATGTATCTTTACAGACATGTAATTTAATCATAGGCTCAAAGCCAAAATATTTCTTCTATGACACGTTTTTGCTACTGTTTTAAAACAGTCCCAATTATTTACTCCAAAACCCATCCAAACATCAATCCTAACTCTAACCAATCACATGCAATGCCATACCAAGCTCTTAAACACAACTTATCATCATATAAACATGAATTTCCAGAATCAAACATCCATTTTTATGGATCAAAATCAAAAGAAAAATTAAAGATTAAGAAATAACCTTACTAGAAAATTAAATACGGCTCACTTAAAGCTAAGAACGGGAAATTCTTATCAAATTAGGTAAACGTAAAATTAATGACTTTGCTTAAAAATAAAAATAGAAGTAAAGCTCGGAATAAATAGTGACCTTAAATGCGGAATGTTACATCCTCCCCTCCTTCAGGGAGCGCCATCCCGGTGCTCGATTCCTCTTTCTTGTCTTCTGATTACTCGAGAAAAGATGAGGGTAATTTCTTTTGAAGAAATCTTCTCGCTCCCAAGTATATTCCGGACCTCGCCTTGAATTCCATTGAACTTTGACAATGGGAATTCGACTTTGTTTGAGCTGCTTCACTTCGCGGTCCATGATTTCTACTGGTTCTTCAATAAAGTGCAATTTGTCGTCGAGTTGGATCTCTTCAGGTGGGATAACCAAGTTTTCATCTCCCATACATTTCTTGAGATTTGAAACATGGAAGGTATTATGAATTCCACAGAGTTTATCAGGAAGCTCCAGCTTGTATACCACAGGACCAATTCTTTCTATGATTTTAAATGGCCTAATGTACCGTGGACTTAACTTACCATGTTTCCTAAAGCGAATTACGCCCTTCCAAGGCGATACCTTTAACATGACCATATCACCCACTCGGTTTGTGTCTAACATCCGCATAACTTTTCTGACGGCTTCTAGCCGTTAGCAACCGATTCTTGATTTGAATAATCATTTCTGTTGTCTCTCGGACTAAT
>BQNB010140703.1:0-17378 GCA_026074375.1 Tanacetum coccineum | reverse complement strand
TCATACTATTAAGCCAACCGTTTTGGCTGCAAAAAAACAAGCATTCCTTGCTTGTTCGCAAACTCCGTTTTCAGTTATTCAAGATTTTGTTTTTAAGCAACCCCAAAGTTGAGTCAATTTTTCAAAAACATTAGGCCTTTTACCAACTTCTACCTTGATTTCATGACAGTTCTTGTTTGATGAGTTGTGAACTTATGCTTCAAGTTGCTACATGGCTTAAGACCTTTGAAGAATTCACTTGATGATGGGCGAGGCTTGGATGTTTGGATGATATGTTTTGGATACTTTCTACACTCGTAGTATTTCTATGCTATTATTATCACGCTATGTTTCTAAGTGTACTTTTACCTCAGTCATATTTCGATCTCAATATGACACAAAACTCGTTTTTCCCCGCGCCAATTCTGGCATTTAATAGGGTATATGACCCTACCGTGCATATTGCAAACGACTATTTCTTATCCACTATGTGGATTGACATCGTTTTTATCATGGAAACCTGTTACTTAAACGTTTTGTTCTTGAATACGTTCGATGAGACGGATTACGTCATTAGTTGCCTTAGGAGCAACTCGCATTAGATTGTTACCACTCTAGTTGTTTGGTTGTATGACCATCGCATAGAAGACCCATTATGAGTTAAAAGGATTGATACGACAACAAGAACCTTATACTTGATACTGGTTAATTGTGTAACCATGAAAACAAGTTTCGTCCTGGCGTTCGTGTTTTGGAGATGGTACTTATTTGGAGGAGTCGAAGTCCTTTGGTAACAAAACATGTAAAGGTGAGATACTTTTTTTGAACACATCTTTTTAAAAACATGATGAACTAGTATTTTTCAACGGCTACATCGTTTAGCGTCAAAACTTATGTATTATAAGACACATGTAAACATCAAATTTTGTTGAATATTATTATTCAACCAACATTCGGAAAAATGTTTTTATAAAAAATTATATATATAAATTCATTTTCGACCATATATATACATATATATATATATATATATATATATATATATATATATATATACTAGTTGCAAAGCCCGCCCGATGGGCGGGCTTGCCTTGTGAGTATCCAAGGAATAAATAAAGTAACGGTTAATCAATTACGAAAAACATAAATATTTTACAGAGGAATACAATAAAAAATAGAAAATGTATGGTAATCCGATATGAGGAAATAAAACTTAATAAAGTATCCGTCATTACAAAAATTACAAAAAGGAGTACATGATATACAATGTGAAAACTAACACGAATGTATTTTCTTTTTTGGAAGAAGCATAACTACGAATGTATTAGGATTGTTGGAGAGGAGATGATTACATGAACTACTTGAAGAATCGTAGCTTCAATTATATTTTTTTTCCTATTCTTAGTACTTGAAGCCTAGTTCTGTTACATATTATGGTCTTTTGGTCAATGTTTCTCTTGCACATAACCAGAGTACCTATTTTGAGTTTTAAACTATTATGTGGACGATGGTTTGTGTATTAATAAGGAATTCTTCTGTGTAAAATGGATTCGTCCTAAATTAGTGGTCGGAAAATTTAGCAACATCGACTATGTTGAGAAAATAGTGTGAAAAAAATAAATGCCACATAATCACCAAAGAAAGCCACCTACTAATCATTTCGATGGGCGGGCGAGCCTTGTGAATATCCAACTATAAACTTTACTAATATATAATGTAAGAATAATATCATTTCATATGTCCTCTAGTATATAATGTAAGCCACCTACTTATCATTCATCAAAATTGGTGTCGACGTCTCTTTTTTTATTTGTAAGAGTTTATGCATAGTCGGCCTGATGGGCGGGCGAGCCTTGTAAATATCCAAGGAATAAATTAAGTAACGGTTAATGAATTACAAACATCGTAAACTATTTATAGAGTGAATGAAGAACAAAAAGAAATGAATGGACATCCGATAAGAGAAATGAAACTTGATAAATATCCATCATTACAATCTATTGCAATATATAAACCAATTAAGTTTTAGTGATGTGTAAAGTTTTCTATCTTGAATTGTACAAATCCATTCCCCTGTCAAATATGGGTCAATCCTCATGTATTTATATCAATGAGTTGAGGCTAAGATGGACTATATTCTTTAAAATAGCAGACCGAGCCAAAATGGCGAACCAGGTAATCTTGGGTTTCCGTAGTGCAACTTTTAGTGAACCATTGGCCGTTTGTTGATCATAGCCACCTATATTAGTTATCATACAGGACCTTTATACAAACCATTTTCGGTGGCCAAAAAATAAATAATTATCATATCTTACTTGAATTTAGTGTTGTTTCCATAAATATTTAGGGTTGGCTCAACAAAACACATACTTTTTGTATCTCCTTAACGCAAATGAAGGAAAAAACCAAGACTGAAAGCGGAAATTTCAACCGATGGTCAAAAAGCAGAGTTGGTAAATTCAACCCATTTACTTACCAATGGGTTAATTTTGTATTATCTTATACCTTCGGCCTAAGTGTATTTTAAATACATACACTTCCTAAACATATAAACAAAGATAGTAGATCATTATTGTAATTATACAGTTTATATGTTGCCATATTTAACGCATCAAGTATTTATAAGCAGATATGAAGAATGATAAAGACTAATGCTTGGGTCAATCCAACATAGCCCAACTGACCAAAACATTTAAAAATATTTTAGAAAAGTTATTTTAAAAAGAAATATTTAAAACATCAAACAATTTCCAGTACATAAATTAGAAGTGAAGAAAGAAAGAAGTGACCTTACTATTGAGCCATCTAGGTTAGTGTTTGAAGAATCTTCCATTTGGGATGCAGATTGATCTTTTTTGTCATCCTTCTTGGCCCAAGAAATCCACGAACCTGCTTGCTCTCCTTTTAAAACATTTCTTTCCTTGATTCCATTTAGGTGCATCTGCTGCTATTTAACCCTATGAAGCAGATGAACGTGTTTAGGCTTTCCATGATTCTTTTGATCCCTACTCACCAGGATCTTTAACAACTTCAGGTAGAGGTAATTGGCTAGGCTTGACCACCTTTTGACCCTAAGAGGGAGCCCGGATCCCGCTCCCTTCTCTCGGAATCATTACTAGTTTCTTGGAATCCCATCCACCTTCATTCCCACTAACCACCTTTTGACTATAACAACCTGACTCTGAACCCTTTTTTGTTTCTTTTTCTAGTTCCTTACCAATTTGAACGGCTGCAAGACCAACACCTCCACCTGCACCAACACCTGCAATTTATATGGCCTATAACTCACTTAAAAGCATACCAATTAAAATGACACATACTTCACAGATTTAAATAAAAAGAAAACACTACAATACTTTATGGTAGCTTTATGATAGGAATAGTTGGTTAATTTATTAATGAGAACAGTTGGTTAAATCTTTAGGATAAAGAAAGTATTAACTACACTTTGTTTATAAAGATATAGGTTCTTCATTTTATGCCAAACCTGCATTCCAAATGCAGAAATGGAACCAAATGTGTCATTCATTTGAACACCAGTCTTTAATAAATAACAATGTATATAGTCAATGATTTAACGAATCTCTACAATAAACAAACAGCCACAATAAAATCAAAAGTAAAAGTACATACTTTTTGTAAACTGGATCAAAAAATTGATCAGTAATTCAAACCCAACGCTATGATTTTAGGCGAACCATCAGGCATTCAAGAATGCTAAAATAATTCTCTAGCCTCAAATCATCAAAAATAAGAACACTTCAGTTAGCAAGTTGCTTTTTCATTAGTCAAAATATCTTGTTTAGTGATTTTTTTCGCTAATTTCCAAAATGAGATTGGTTGCTCAGTTGCTTTGATATGCAAAATCAGTCAAAATTCAAATTGAAATAAGCATAAGGAGAACACTTTAGTTAGAAAGCAGACTTCTTTTTCATCTCTTAAAATACGCATATACCAACCTACTTACAACAACTGCTTGTTTACTTTCAAATAAGCATTTTCATTCATTTAAACACTTACATGCTTATTCTAAAATACCCAAAGCACTAAAAGAAGCAATATCAATAATTTTCAAATGTGAAATCCCAAAAACCTACCAGACCGACTTTAAGGTTAGCTCTATGAACCAAAGCTACATGACATGATCCATATGCAATAGGTTCTGCACCAGCATGCACCAGATCATACCCATCTAGTACTTCATACCTTTAGTAAGAAATACTTTTAAATTTGCAATAAATAATAAAAGAAGAAATAAGACCAAAACAACTTTTTAGGTTGTAATGTGTTTTAAGCGAATCTTTAGATTTAGCTTTTTGGGTTTTTTCTTTTAATGGAAAATTAACAATCTCGCAATATACACATTACACACAAGTGTCCTAGAAGCATCTCGTGACAAGCCACTTTTTACAGCTTATGAGCTTATTGACTGGAGCTTATGAGCTTTTCAAAGTTCACATAAGGTCGTAAGTCAAAAAGATGGGCATATGAGCTTTTAAAAATCCAAATAAGCCCATAAATCTGAAATAATAAGCTAAACCAAGCACCCCAAAAGTTAGATATTGGTTTAAACTTATTTGCGGGCTTATAAGCCTCACTGCTATGATTTGGGTCATTAGTGCCAATGATGTGATTATAATCCGTATCAAGCACTCCACCCCATGTTCATTTTCCTCTAATACCACACAAAAAGAGACTTATTGTTAAAGATGATGAATAAATGTGTAACCCTTTATATAATCTGAATAAATTAGGATACAATTAATCATGTGTTTGTTGTTAGCCTATTACCACTATTATTCTAAAAAATTGGTTGTTTTCTTATTATGACACAAAATATTACGCAAACACATTAAAAATTAAAGCTTTACATAAAAACACAATAAAAATAAATCTTATACTAAAAATCAAATTTTTGTAATTTATTATAATAAGTACCTGTAACAATATTACCATGATCATATTGAAAAATACCTTTCCCCGTGTGTAAAAAACTTGGCCATCATCCAATAAGCAACATGGGCAAGAGCTTCCTAGTTCCCACTAAAACAAAGACTAACCAAAAGAGATTTGTCAAAATAGCCTTCCAACAAACTTCCAGCATGTTTTAGTATTGCGAAACGAATATTAGCACAACAGAATGTAATATAAGATTTATAATGAATGATCGCAGATTTAAATTGAATATTCAGGATGTTGTAGAAACTATGACCAGAGTACAATACCTTAGTAGGTGCCACGTGCCCATATAAAATTAAGGATCTCATTCAAGTTTTATGATAATGATGACCAGTGCATAATCAAGTAAATGGGACACACGTCATGTTTTGAGGTAGCCCAATCAAACACTTGAAAGTTTGTCCCTTTATTTACATCCTATAAAAAATCGATCCACTTCATAATCAAACACTTCTTAAAAGATTCTCAACACAACAAAAATGAAATTTTTATGTCACTTGCTCAGTGAAGGCCAAAAGAAGTGGAGAATAGATTTTTAGACCATTGGATGGGTGTCACTTGGCACGCTCTCCTAGTTGGTCGATTCTAAGATTTTATTTCGTTTGGACGTGTGTAATACAAGTTCCACAACATTTAGGCCCTACTTAAGAAAAGATTTAAATCTGTAACTTAGTTTATTTAAAGAAGATGCTCACAACTAATCCTCTACAGTCATCACTGACACGGACTGTTTAATTTAGTGCCTCTACAATACCTTTTTCGCCATCATAGAGCGGTCTCCTACAAAAGTGAACATCCATGTTATTTACATTGGGAGGCAGATTCAATTGTTTTTGTTATCTGAGATTTCTATTGATATATTTAAGAAAAAAGCTTTTGATAAAAATAAAAACAAAAAAAATAACCTACATGTGGAGCACCAATAGATCTATCTACCAAAATTGAGAGCTCGCTCTTATCGTCTTTCAGGTTAATTCCAAGATTTATCTGTAGAACAATCCCACTTGGGATTCATAGTTGAATGAACGAAAAATATAAAAAATGACAACAATCATGACAATCTAACCACAATCTTTGTTACTGAGCTTGGAAAGTTGTAATAAATGTGAATAATGATAGCAAGATTAGATAACTAAATTGACCCATTGATAAGTCAATTGGTCAAAAATAGGACGGATTTCATCTCGTTATTTGAAATCCTTTCAAGTTTTGATGATTGAGTTAGAAGGTGCATGCTGAAATTAGTAATGTCATCCTCCCCATGGAGTAACTGATCATGGCTACGACCCATATTGACTTGGGTATCCTGCTAAGATGAAAAAGGGAGTTTAAAAACCTATCAAACCATATCCAAAGCACAAGCATAACATAAGTAATATTGCAGGTAACAAAAAAAATTAAACATTGGCCCGAATCGACGGGGAAATAATAACTCTATACCATAAGTGAGACTTTATCATAAAGCGCCATTATCAGCAACAACCAACTTCTTATACACATCATCAGGAACAAAAAATATCAACAACAAAAAGTGACATATTATCAGCAACCAAAACAGTCCTAATCAC
The DNA here is from genome assembly GCA_026074375.1 of Tanacetum coccineum. Classification (NCBI taxonomy): domain Eukaryota; kingdom Viridiplantae; phylum Streptophyta; class Magnoliopsida; order Asterales; family Asteraceae; genus Tanacetum; species Tanacetum coccineum. The sequence continues at coordinate 10,872 of BQNB010140703.1, read as the reverse complement.
GTTTAATACAAACTCTACATGCAAGTTATCTCATTAGCAAATAAAATATTGTCTTTAAACAAAAAGATGAAAAGTTTCAAATATCAACTACGTAATATAAGCCAAATTTTCATTATCATCAAATCATGATTATAAGCAATAGAGTTCAGACCAGAATACAAATGGATACTTACCACTTTGATATGCTGGTTATCGACCCCAAGTTCCTTGACAAAGTCGATTGCTGTGACTATCTTACCACCTAAGATGATTCAAATAGCAAATAAAATTATTAGAACACTAAGGAAACACAATAATTATTTTAAAAGGGCAAAGTCTAAGATAACTTTACTATAGTTGTTCATAGGAATAAATGTTAACTAATAAAGATATATGTACCTCAAATCCAGTTGAAACAATCGAAAACCAAAGATACTTGTGAAAATTACCTGTTACAAAAAGTTAACAAATCAAAAAACAAACTATTCAAACCATAAACAGAATCATATCCAGCCAAGATTGCTTTATTTTCATCATATATCAAAAATTAAGGGGTAACTTAATTCTATTCATTTGAAACAAATTAAAATCAATAATCATCTTAAGAGAATTTAATGGAAAAGATACCTTTGATGATGATTCCAAAGAGGTTGGGATTTTCAAGTGAATGATATAGCCGGATCTGTGTGGGAGGTATTTGTGATTTTGATTTGTGTGTGGGATTTTGATTGTTTGAATACATAGTTTGATTTTGTTAATAATGAAACGATGATTATTTGCGTGATTAGAGGCGTGATTTTAATGTAGAGAATAATAGGCTAATTTTTTCCTGTTTTAAGATCTTCTGTTACGGTTCTGTGTTTAAAATTCAAAAGGATATGACAAAATTAAATAAAAAGGTGGCTTTTATGAGTTTTGTTTTTTGAAAAGTTGTCACAAATATCATTATGGTCCACTAGTAGATGCATTCTCTTGTGGATTAATAGACCCAGGTTTGAATCTTTCAGTTGTCTATTTTTTACATATAGGCATAAATTAATCTATTGAGGTGGTAATTAAGTTAGCTTATGTGGCTTTCTTACGTGCCTAGGTGGCTTTAATTAGTTCCTAGGTTGGCATGTTTGTGTGATTGAGTTACTTCTTTGGTGAGGTGGATAAATTATGGGAGGTTGCATTCTTGTTTATAATGTGGCATTTTAAAGTGGGCATGAGGTTGCATTTAAGTATCATTTTTAAATATAATGTAAGATAAGATTATATAAAACTCAGTTTCGACCGTGGTTTTATGTATTTAGTTATTAGACTTCAAATTTTTGAAAAACTTTATTACGTCAAAATTTCAAAAATCATATATTTTGAACTTCAAGGATTCTAAAATATAAAAAGTTAATAAATAAAAATAATTAATCAAAAATAATATTTAATGTTAACTTGAAATACATTTTGTTCAAAAACCTTTTTAATTTATATTTATGTTGGGAAACCAACCTTGTTGTCAGTGTACCTACGAAATACAAACTTTTGGCAGACATAACTTTTTGGATACAATTATTGTGGAAGTTTTAGAAACTAAATATGTGAAAACGTTTATATTTTTCTCTTATATATACTTTCATCGCAGATTGTGTTTGAGACAAGATATTTCATTTAAGCTGCACATATAAAAGCACGTACTTAGCGAACTATACTTTGGTTAATTTACTTACTCAACAAATATCGTGGACAAATTTAAAACCATGTCTCCAAGAAGAAACACGCGCAACACATGAACGAATCTTGGACACTAATTATTGTACATCTGTATCTTACAAACCTAGAACGGATACGAGACTGAACCGCCCAAACCCTGTGCTAACTATCAAAGGAAATCACTACCAAGGGAACAATGGGAATCAGGCACGTGATAGTGCCTTCAACATAGGTACCGCTGAAACTCAGCAAGATCCAAACGTCATGACGAGTAGTTTTCTTTCATCGATCATTTTCTACTATAATATTCGATTCCGGTGCCTATTTTAGTTTTATTTCTCCCGACTTCTTCGTTTGATTAACTCGAAACCTAGTGCTATAACGATTATAAAATTTAAATTGCTAACGGTCTAAAGTTAGAAACCAATAAGTTTGTCTGCGGATGTGGATAAGAACTAGAATGTCATACGTTTCTTATCGACTTGATCCCTTTCGGACACATTAATTTCGACGTGACTGTAGGAATAGATTGGTTATCCAAGCTTAAGGCAAAGATAGTTTGTTTTGAGAGAATTATCCAAATCCCGTTATCTAACAGAGAGATTTTGTAAGTTCGTGGAGAACGGCCCGAAAGAAACCTGAAATAGTTGAAGACCGTGAAGGTAAACGAGTTGAAACTCAAAGATATCCCCGTTGTACGTAACTTCTCCAGCGTATTTCCAGAAGATCTATCAAGTTTAACCCATCTCGCGAACTAGAATTTCGCACAGATCTTATTCCTGGAGCTATGCCTGTTGCAAAATCACCTTATCGTTTGTCACATATGGAAACGCATGAACTGTCAAACCAACTTAAGGAGCTCCAAGACAAAGGTTTCATACGACCTAGTTCTTTACTGGGGAGCTCCAGTGTTGTTTGTTAAGAAGAAAGATGGTTCATTCCGTATGTGTACTGACTATCGAGAGCTGAATAAGCTAACCATCAAGAACCGCTACCCTCTTCCTAGGATTGATGACTTGTTCGATCAGTTGCAAGGGTTACAGTATTTTTCAAAAATAAACATTCGATTTGGCTATCATCAGTTGAGAGTACACGTAGAAGATATCCCTAAAACTGCATTCAGGACAAGATATGGACATTTTGAATTCACGATCATGCCTTTCGGTTTGACTAATGCTCCTGCGGTATTCATGGACCTTATGAACCGTGTATGTAAGCCATATTTTGACAAGTTTTTCATCGTCTTCATTGACGACATCCTGATGTGTTCGAAGACCAAATAGGAGCATGAAGTTCATCTGAAGTTGATATTGGAGTTGCTTGAAAAAGAGAAACTGTTCGGAAAATTCTTGAAATGTGAATTTTGGCTACGAGAGGTTTGTTTTCTTGGACATGTAGTGAACAGTAAAGGTATTCATGTGAATCCCAGCAAAATCGAAACAGTAAAGAACTGGAAGCCCCGAAAACCCCAACCAAGATCCATTCATTTCTAGGATTGACAGGATATCACAGGCGATTTATCGCAAACTTCTTGAAGATTGCAAAACCTCTCACCCTGTTGACTCAAAAAGAAAAGAATTTTGATTGGGGTGATGAACAAGAAAACACCTTTTAGACACTAAAGGACATGTTGTGTGATGGCCCGATTTTGGCGCTACCCGAAGGACCAAATAACTTTGTAGTTTATTGTAACGTATCGAACCAAAGTTTTGGTTGTGTGTTGATGCAGAGGAACAAGGTAACTGCAAACGCATCCAGACAACTCTCAATCTATGAGAATAATTACACCACTCACAACAATAGTATTTTCTCTCAAAATCTGGAGACACTATTTTTACAGAACAAAGAGCATTATCTATACTGGCCATAAGAGCCTCCAACATATCTTTGATTAGAAAGAGTTAAATATGCATCAAAGATGATGGATAGAACTTTTTCAGCCATTATGACTGCGAGATTCACTACTATCTAGGTAAAGCGACCGTAGTAGCTGATGGATTGAGCAACAAGGAATGGATGAAACCAAGACGAACTCGATCTATGAGCATGAAGATTCACTCTAACATTAAGGATAGGATACTGGAAGCTCAGAGCGAAGCGTCTAAGAACGTCAATACTCCAACAGAAATGTTGCGAGCTCTAGACAAACAGTCTGAAAGGAAAGACGACGGTAGACTGTATTTTGTTGAACGAATTTAGGTGCCAGTTTATGGCAATTTGAGAACTTTGATAATGAATGAAGCCCATACTATAAAGTATATTGTACATCCTAGAGCAGACAAGATGTACTGTGATCCACGAGACTTATATTAGTAGCCTGGAATGAAGTAGGATACCGCTTTGTATGTTAGTAAGTGTTTGATATGCTTTAAAGTCAAAGCAGAGCACCAGAAACCATTAGGATTACTTCAACAGCCAGAGACTCTCGAATGCAAAATGGGAGAATATCACAATGGACTTCATAACCAAATTATCGAGAACCAGTAGCGGATACGACTTGATTTGGGTCATTGTCGATCGACTGACCAAATCTGTGCATTTCTTAGCTGTCCATGAAGATTACAAGACTGAAAAGTTGGCAAGGCTGTACATTATCAAGATCGTAGCATGGTGTGCTCGTGTCAATTATATATGATCGTGACAATCATTTCACATCAAGATTTTGGCAATCACTGAAATATTAAAGGATACACGAGATCGCCATAAGATCTATGCCGACAAGCGACAAAAGCCATTAGATTTCAGTGTCAGTGATAAAGTACTACTCAAAGTGTCGCCTTAGAAAGGCATGGTACATTTCGATAAGAGAAGCAAGCTTTCACCGAGGTATGTAGGACCATTCGAGGTTGTCGAACGAGTGGGTTAGGTTACTTATCGATTGCGCCTATTGCAAGAAAATATAGGCATTCATGACACGTTCCACGTGTCAAACCTGAAGAAATGTTTGGCAGATATAAATTTACACGTACCGCCAGAAGAAATCAAGATAGACGACAAACTACGTGTTGTTGAAGAACCTATTAAGATTATGGACCGGTAGGTCAAGAAGCTTAAACGAAGTTGGATTCCTAATGTAAGGGTTTGTTGGAACTCCCGAAGAGGACCATAATTTACTTGGGAACGAGAAGACAAGATGAAGCACAAATATCTGCAACTGTTCGCGAGCGCTACGGCTTAGGACGAGCAACTAAAATTTCAAGACGAAATTCCCTTTAACAGGGGAAAACTGTGACATCCATCAATTTTGAGGTCAGTAATCGAAAGCAAACGTACGATAATTAACTTTTTTGATTATTTATGGAGTCACATTTATGTGGTCATACTATTTTTAGCATTTAGCACTTGTTTTTCTAGGAACCCTAGTTATATGAACGCACCTTTGACCTAACAATCCTATTTAACGGTCCTAACGACCAGAGATATGCTCAAATAACATTATAACAATCTCAAAACACATGGGAAAACATAATTCATTCACTTTTGTGCCCTTAGGTCAATTCATTTTTCATAACTTGCAAGTTTCCTGGTAAACATGATATTTCGTAAATTTTTACGTTATTGCACTTACGCTTCTTATAACAGACTTAAAACAATTCAATATGACCTAAGTGTATAAATTAACTCTTAACCAACATTATTTATCACATTTTACATGTAACCAATAATATACCACAAATCATATATATAACTATACCTTTTTACACAAATATGATACCCTTATCATACAAATTACTTCATATATATAACAAATACTTACAAAATAAATATTAAACCTCACAAATATGATTATTGACCTCCTAGATCATATAAAAACGTTACGCACACCTCCCATATCAACCAATGGGAGTGTTGGTTTCCAAGTGAGTACCACATCTCTCCCATTGTTTGCTGTAGTGCGTCCAGGAATTGCCTATCGTAATGCCGTTGAATTCTCAATGTATGCACGCCTCTATTTATCACCCTACTATATCTATACTAAACTGTATACAGACACTTTACGTCCCCTGCACATATTACACTCCTATCCACCATCCACTCCTCAACGTATCCTCACACTGCCACCATCCCTCCCCTCACATTCAAAAACACACCACAACTTTCTCACTCTCTCCTCCTCCTCTACTCCAAAAATCTGGCCACCATATCACCACCATCAACCACCACTCAAAATCTTGATTTAACACAAGATTTAACACTCAAAAAGGCTTGTTTTATCACCCCTAACAAGCTCCTAGATTCGTTTTTCATCCAAGGTATTATTTGAAAGGGTTGTATTACCTCAGCCTCATCTCTCTCTCTTATCATTCTCTTGGTGCTCTCATAGGTAAGACAAGGGTACAAGACGGCTTGTGCCTATCTTGTACCCGAAAAGTGCCTATTTTGGCTCAAAACACATGTTCATCTATTTTCTTTGGATCTAATCTATAAAATAATTTAGCTACTGGATAAGTAGTGTTATGAGACTCTTAAAATGATGATACAATGGTTATAGGATTTTTTTTGGGTGGTTCGGGGATTCGGATGATAAAACTAATCACAAAAACGTTCATAAAACCATGATTTAGAGCTAGATCGGGTGTAAACTTGTACATGCAATGGTTTAAAAATATTGTAAGGTACCTACTGATTTTTCTTTATAAAAAGGGTGTTTACATATTTATAAAATGAGTTCAAGAGTTGTTTTGGTCGTTTTTGCATTTTGGGTTAGTGGTTTGACTTGTTTAATCTAAGGGAAATTTCAATCAGCCCTCGACTTTATTTTTGTGTCATATTGCTTGGAGCATAAGTTGATGATAAATAAATATTTTGACATGATTCAAGAGCCTAAAATCAAGTACTTTGAGTCTAGTTTCTAGAAATATAAGCTTTGTAAAAATATGAGGTAGTTTGGTTAGTGAAAATTATAAAATGGTGAAAGGTGTCGAATCTGCCCGAAAATCTCTTTTCAACCCTTGTACTAAAATGACCATAAATCATAAACCACGATGAATTTATCATTGAAACTGATGTAGGAGACACTTGTAAGGGTTATTTAGAGTCTTCCATTGGACTAACTCATATAACCTTTATTTAGACCATATGATCATTAAAATACTTTTATATGTCCAGATTTTGCTATTTTTGGAGTCGGTTATAAATGGTCGGGTATAAATCCTTAATAAATTTTAGGAAAATTCATGGACACACCTAAAACATGGAATTTTGACCTTGAGAAGTATCTTGACCAGAAATTTTGGTTAACCTGGTCAAATAAATGCTTAAAGTGACGGGGAATTCAAGACAAATTAGTAAAAATTATGCTTTGAGATAAAAGTGTCTTTTGAAACAAATGTGATCACAATACTTAACAAATGAACCTTATATATTGTCCGAGCATATCGTATAGGATCTAATTAGGTATATTTACTTGCCTTAGGTTACGAGTAGAAGGTTTCATTTTCGTTTGGGTTGCCTACTTAGTGTGGTTTGTCGAGAAGTTCTATTATCATTCTAACTTCTAAGGTGAGTTTCTCACAGTCCCTCTTTTACCGTTTTTACGATTTTGGGGTGGAAAGCATGACGTGTCTATTTATTTACTATGCTCGTACTTTTATGTGTTTAAACTTTCGAGCATACTTGAACTTATTGAACTTGATTTGAACTTGTTGAACTTGGAAAACGTGTTGAACTTGAACTTGATATGTATGTTGTTGTATGCTTGGAACCGCCACTACTTTTAGCTCACTATAACCCCCTCAACGAGATGAGACGTTAGTAATTATGGATAGCGCTATTAGGAGATTAGCCCCTCCTCACTCCCACCATAAACAAGGTGCATAGTACTAGGACTTAAGACTTGTATTGTGACACTTGTCGAACTTGCAACTTATTTTAGTGTAGGATTGCTACACTAGGTGTATGGAACTTTGGAACTGGAAGGCTGAATACGTTTAAGTAGTGCCTCGCATAAACACTATAGCATACATATACATTGATTTGCGTTATGTTATGTTGGGTAACGAGAACTGTATTGGAAACTTGAGTCATTTTTAGACTCTCGACTTGTTTTTGCAACTGATATTGATTTGAACAATTATTTTGGACATCTACTATTTTATAAACTATTTTTGTACATAATCCAGTGAGCTCACCAACTATTTCGATAGTTGACTGTTTTTATCATGCTTTTCAGGTGACCTTCCTAAAGTGGAAACTTAGCACATTTTTATTTGGACACCTACAAGATGTCTCCTTGCTTTCGAAGTTCATGTATTTTGGGATAACCATGTTCGGAAGAGAAACAACTTATGTTAAGTTGTACATTTTAAACTTGTACTTGGAAATGTTGTAATTCAGATATCTTTCTTTTATCTTAATTCATGTATGGTGTTTTATCTATCATCTTGCGTGATGTTATTAATATGTTACACCTCGCGGTTCCGCCTTGGTGGGGTGTGACACCCTACTTACCACGAAACTCCACCCGATCGGGTACACTGCCTGTTAAAGTGTTGTTTTAGGATAAATCGGCTAAATATAAATTTAAAACTTGGTAATCAATAAATTGACCTTACACGACAGCGCATCAATGATTATGAAGACCAACTGACCATCCAGCTTATATAGGCAGCAACTATCAACACTTGGCAACTTTAACCCCTGCACATGTAACTGACATACAAACACAAACTAAACATGGGATTAGAGGTTAGAAAGAATAAGAAAATGACATACAAGCCCCTGAACCTTTAGACATGAAAACTTGATATATTTAACAGCTTTAACTTTATGTCGTGTACCTTCATACCAGGATTCTTATATGCATTATGCTATAAATATACATCCCCAAAACTATCTTGAGGTAATGAGACTTTAGTAACATGTATGCATATTTTGAGTCCTTCCTGTTGTTTATTGAAGGATGTTTGGATTTGCGTTCTGAAGCTTAATTATTTGATTATCTACAGTTTTTTCCTTTCTATATAAGATTTAATAATTAAATATATCATTATCTTATTAAAGATCCAACAATCTTTTTCATAAGATGATATCGACTATGGAAGTTACCTAAGAAGTGTTATATCGATTGTGAGCTGATGTGCCATATAAAACTAATGAACTTTGTAGCTTTGCTGAAAATGGGTTGGGATAAGCACAAGCGTTTTAAAAATGCCCAATCTTACAAAGTTCAATTCGGTTAAAAGTGGAAAGTGATGTCTTGTCAGTTGTGCTTCGTACGGGACTTATAGCCAAGTTAGAGTATATTCCCAACGTCGAGCTTGGTATCATCGATGTAAAGGTCACGTGTTTCTCACTCATTGTTTAAGATTCTCAGATCCTACAGTCCCTCTTGAGTGTATATTCTAGTCCTTAAAGGATGATTCTTCACTGATTTTTGAGTTACTACTGTAATTAACAGCTATTTTGTAGCATATATCTTAAACTCTCCTTTTCTGTTTTAAAGTACAATACTTGGTATTGTTTAGAAATCATTAGTAATGATTATAAACATCTATCAAATAGCGTGTTTCTTTTTCAATTTTTTTCTTCTCATTTTGACGAATTAAAATTCAATTGTCACACGCTTTTTATGCATGTTCGAGAGATTATGTAGCTTGACAGGTTATTCATATCCATTCCAATACTGTTTCTAGCTTGACAGGTTATTCATATCCATTCCAATACTGTTTCTAAAACAACAATGTTGTGTACAAAAATGAATAACTGGTGAGTTGCTGTTGGTTGACGTTATGACAATCTTATTGGCAAAAACAGCTGCAACCTGCAAGAGTTTAAACATTATTTGGTACATTGGGTTTGGTCATATGGTTCCATTTCAAACCTTAAAAACCACAAAATGTCCAACATGTTCGGTTAGTAACTGAGAATATTGCAACATGGAACCACTTTTTGTCTACACAAACCAAAGAAAATAACACAACCAAGGAAAATTGTCATTTTACACCTACGTTCACTTCAACTGTTTTTACATATAAATGGGTCGATTCGGGTTCTGTTTTATTTATGATGGGTGAAACCGAGTAATGGGTTAATTAGGTTGCAAGTTGCAAAAGTGTATTTTGTTTCATGCAGGAATCCTCCTTCAAAGAATTAGAGTAGTATTAATATATTGTAATCATATCCACTAAATAGTTATACATAGTTTCAGCCCAATTTATTTTGACCATTACCTGGTGGTGGTGACAAAGATACCGTCTTTTGAAAGCACGGCTCCAAGGATTAGGACTAGAGACCCTCTATGAGAGCTTGAAAGAATCACTTTTAAAACACGATGCCAAACACCCCCTTATATAAAAGCTTTGGTTCAATTTTATGGTGTAGCATTTAAGTTTTGCCCCATCCTGTCTTTTCTGCTCTATGTTAATATTATCTACGTGTTTAGTATATGTGGAGGAACATTTTCAAATGTGGGATGACAATTTGTTATAAACACTATATAGAAGGCCAAGTTACACTACGCTAGACTTTTGAAACTTTATTATAGTACATTATGTTACTATCATTTTAGTGGGTGTTTGGTTTTGTATAATGAGGAAAAAGAACATGATATTTTCATTAATTAACAATTTTCAGAAGCTACCCAAGTTAGCTGATGTTAACTTCATTACTCTTAATATTAACAAACGATACCTACAAACAAACAACAACGATGTGATCGAGGATAAGGATCACTAGAATAAATGTTATAAACATCACACAAGTGGTATAATTAAGTAGATTTGTGCATTTGATCTTTTACCACAAGCCTATAACATAAATAAAAAAACATAATTACCACCTATAAACAAATTTAATATTAACACATTTTGAAAAAACACCGTGCATACACAAGGTATTATAACTAGTAACACTGATTATAAACAAATTTAATATTAACACATTTTGAAAAAACACCGTGCATATACGAGGTATTATAACTAGTAACACTGATAATAAATGTCATGGTTTATTTAATATCTTGTCTTGACTTGGATAACATTTTCAAGATCTCCATATTTTAGCAAATACGTAGTATTATTTTAAAACACGGTTAAAAACTTGTTAGAAGTTATCGTAATTTACAAGATATATATTTTTAAAACATATAATACGAACCGAATATAGATTGCGTTAGAATTTGATTGTTGGCTTAAAACCTATTCTTCCTAGCTAAAACTCTATTTAAATTTCTAAAATATTCACAGTAGATCTTTTAAGAGAAGA
>BQNB010140702.1:5490-17378 GCA_026074375.1 Tanacetum coccineum | reverse complement strand
CCCCCATCTATTGTGACTTGTCACATTTTTATATATATATAAAACTATAACATTTTCATTTCATTTAAACAAAAAGATACACACACATGCCACCTCTCTCTCCCCTCTCTCATAAATTCCGGCCACCACCGGCGTCGCCGCCCGCCACCGCCGGCCACCACCAACCACCGCCGGAATATCGTATAGTTATATTTTAGTATATTTTTAAAATATAATTTAGTCCTTTTATCGGTTTCTAAAGAAATAGCAGTTTTTATGAATCGTAAATATATAGAAAATTATATAAATTTCATCATGACTTTTTTCGTTTATATAACGTTTTTCAAATTTTTAAAATCCAATGTTTTCCACTTTTCAAACAAACCGTGTTGCAATATCCTCGTGCTTTAAATATATATATTTTTATATTTATATATATTTCTAAACTAAACAATATAATGATTATTACATTTATTTAACCATTTAACCACCTTTATATATATCCGGTTTTAATATTTTTAAAACCTTATGTTATTTTCATTTGTCATCTCATATGAATCAAACACACCCTTTATATATATAACCAAACGGAACCTTTTTATATAAAACCAAACGGAACCTTTTTTAAACCGAATCCAAACGCACCCTTTGGACCCCCAAACAGCCCTTGCGGCTGTTAGCACCAAACCAAACACGCCCTTGGACCCAAACAGCCCTTTCGGCTGTTAAACCCTCAACCAAACGCACCCTTGTGCGGTACCCGCTAAACCAAACGTACCCCATGGCTGTTAAACAGCCATCCAAACACACCCGTATTGGTTTCTACTAAACCAAACACACCCTCGCTGGTTCGAAACCACAAAACGAACGCACCCTTGTGCGTGGCTGAGATAGCCAAACGCACCCTTGTGCGCGGCTGACCAACGGACCAAAACAAACACCCCCCGGCTCATCACACAATCAAATGCACCTTTTTGTGCAAAACCCAAACCCGACGCACCCTCGCTGTGGTGGTGGTCGCGGTGGTGGTGGCGTAGGGACGACGATGAAGACAAGATGATGATGATGATGATGGTGTGGTGTCGGCGGTGGTGTTGGCAGCGGCTGCTGCCGTCGGTGGTGGTGATGGGTTTAGGCGCGTGGCGGAGAGTGGTAGTGGGGATCAGGTAGATCGGGTCACGAGGGGCATTTTTGGAGTTGGCCAGAAAAGTTTTCCGGCGGCGACGACGGCGTCGGTGGCCGGAATGGGGTGTGGCTGCCGGATTTTTGAGAGAAAGAGTGTGAGGCTTGTGTGTGTGTTTTTATATATATAATGAAATAAAAGTTATAAAATTTATATATATATTAAAACTTAAAATTTAATGTGACAAGTCACAAATAGATGGGGGTAAATTTTGTAATTATTTTCACAGGGACCTAAAATGTAAATTTTGAGTATTATTTTGTAGAATAGTGGTTCGGGACTCGTTTGAGCTACTTAACGGATGATTCAAGACACGAAACTTTCGCCATTGCGTTCGGAATAATTTTTCCAACAAAAATGAGTATTCATTTGATAGTATTTCATAAATATTTTTATAACATTTATAGAAATGTTCGTTATTTATTTTGTGACCCGGTTACGCCTTGTCCGTAATAAAAAAATGGATTTCAACTCGAATATTCGCGTTAACAACAACGCTTTTAGAATAAAATGTTAAATGATTTTATTTAATATTTTTATTAAATAAATAGTGATAATCAAAAATAATTTTAATTATTTTTGTGTGTCGGTACCCGTTGTTTGCAGTTTTCAAAACTTTGCGAGGCTGTTTTAGCCCTCTTCTGCTTGTTTTCAAGTCTCGGGTAAAACCAAAAAGTTGTCTGAAATATCGTTTTACAGCAAATTGCTTTAGGGTCCGAATCGTGAAAACGTGATTTAGTGGTTCGTTTTTAATAAATCAACTATGAATCAATATATATCCTTTTTCGTTTTCGAATCAAATAAGTTAAAAATAACTTTGTACTCGATGTGTGTAATAATAAATATGATTTATTATTGAAATATGTTTCGAAAAAATTTTACATTTACGCGGTAAATCATTAAATCGTGACAATAAAAGATCGACAAAAGAAGAAGTCAAAAAAGTGCATGACAGACTCGAAAAGTCAAGAGAGTATGTAAAATAGGTCCTTTAAAATGTCAAATTTCAGATGTTACAAGTCACTACTACCCCCTTAAAGATAGATCTCGTCGTCGCGCGAGATTAAGATTTGTGTTAATCTCGAATTTTGTGTGACCAAGAAAAGACTTAAGTTAATATAAAGCTGCAGATCTAATAACACAGAACGCTGATAACCCTTTATTCAGCAAAATTCGGAGTGGCTTTCTGACACGTTCCTCGAATCTAGCAAAAAATTTGGTTGGGTTTGTCCAGATCTTTAAATACCCCACAAAATAGGTATCTCAAAAATATATCATGTATAGATCTTATGATGGTATATCATACGCGGTTATCAGGGAAAGTCTCATTATAGTGGAAAAACCTCAAGAAGAAGGTGTAAGATCGCGTGAGGTCATGTTTGTATAAGTTCTCTAAATGCCTGAGGACGGAGTCCTGTTCTTCTACTATCTGTAAGGTTCGATGAATTCACAAAACGTGGCTATGGATTAAGAACCCAACTTCTACTTGGCAATACCTAGGATGTAATCGCACTCATAAGTCTTCCTACTATTGGCCCGAAATTGAATATCCAACTATCTAGTTGTCGTTCGATAGGTGGTTTACCCAAATCGGTTTAAGTCGTGATTTGCATAAAGCCTATTGGCCTAAAGTTGTATCATCGGGACCAAGCTCGCAACGACCCAACCACGGCAACTATAACGAACGAATAACTAATAACAAACGGTAGTGATGGATGGCAGAGGGTGAGGACCCCCCCCCCCCCCCCCGAAGGAACCAATGATCCCAGAATAAAGTTCAAAAATCCCAAAACAAATAGAGAGCTCGCGGGAGAGCCTTGATGCGAGAGACGGAGGATTATGGTACACATCGTTTAGTTCGAGGACGAATCAACTCCATACAACTCAAGTGTGTACAAGTTGTTAGTTCCAATCGAAGGCGAGTTCGTGATCGCAGAGGATTAGCCACCGACAAAAAAAATAATAACTTAAGAATGAGATAAGGTAGTTCTCAAGCGAGGCCATTAAGATTCTGCTGAGTGCAAGACAACGATTGTGTCTCTAGACCCTTTTAAACGGATTCTCTGTGATTAACGAGTTCAGTTCATACACGTGTCGTATATCGAGATACCAGTTATGGCCCATTCAATTTACAACTTCCATTATTGCATAAAGAAGCGTCCCATTTATGTAAATAATACAAATTTATAAACTTAATGGGTTCGGGGGATTTACAATTAGTATTGTTTATTTAAATGAGAGGCGTCGCTCAATCCTTTCAACTCTAAATAAGCATTCATAAAATCAGATCCTACTTAATAATTCTCGTGATGTCAATACGTCGTACTCGACTTAACCTTCAAGTGATGGATAAATGAACCCAATGCATGTGCTTCTAATGAGTATGGGGCGAGTGTTCCAAACTCGTCTTCGCGAGAGACGGGGAGTAAAACTATCAGGGAAATCGACATAGTGTTCAGAATACACTTGATGATTACTATCGAAAGGAGTAGATGAGTAAAGGGTCCGTATAACGAGTCAAGCATAGGCATTATCATGATCAATCCTTATATTACAATCCGCCGCATCCAAGGCTTTTGTATTACTTAGATTCATAACATAATATCCATTAAACAATATCCCCAGAATAAAGTTCAAATACAACAACTGAGAGGGACTTTTGGGAGAGCTTATTCTATAGAAACCGGCGAGGATTCTATGGTACTCCGATTGTTAGTTCGAGGACGAACTCACTCCATTAACTCAGTGGTGAAACAAGTCTTTTAGTTCACATGCGAACAGTTCCGTGATCGCGAGGATTAGCAACGACAAAAGTAATAACTTAAGAATGAGATAAGGTAATATTCGACAAGCGAGACCTTAAGATTCTGCAGTGCAGAGACACGATTGTGACCTCTAGAGCCCTTTGTTAACGGCATTCTGGTGATTATCGAGTCAGGTTCATATCTCGTGTCATACAGGATACCAATAAGACCCACTCATTTAAATTCTCATTATTGCATAAAGAGATGCGTCCTCCCTCCATTATGTAAAACTAATAATATTATAAACTAATGGTTTGGGGAATTTACAATTGTATTTTATTTAAATAATGAAATAGGACGCGTCCTATCCTTTCAAATAAAATATATATAAATCCTCCTAGCTTAATAATTTCTGTGCAATACGCGTACTCACATAACCTTCCAAGGTGATGATGGCTACATGAGCAATAAGGTGCATGTGCTGTTTTAATGATTATGGGGCGAGTGTTCCAAACTCGTTTTCTTCAGAGACGGGTGAGTAAAACAATCAGGGTGAAAGCGACATAGTGTTCAGAATAATGATGGATTACACGATTAAGCTAGATGAGGTAAAAGGTCCCTTATAGAACGAGCTCAAACATGAAGCAATTATCATATCAATACCTTATATTACAAGTCCCGCCCAGGTACAAGACTGTGGTAATACTTAGACTCATAACAATAATTCCGGCATGTAATCAGAACTGTGACGGGCTTTGTTTGACATGGCAATAATCATATCAATCCTACATATTACAAGTCCCGACCATACAAGACTTGTAAATACTTAGATTCATACATACTGTCCATGTAAACAAGAACTGTGACAGCTTTGTTGACAAACAATTATCATATCAATCCTCATATACATAGTCCCTCCCATAACAAGACATTGTAATACTTAGATTCCATACATCCTCCCATGTAAACAAAATTTTGGAAGGCCTTCCTTGTAATACACATCTTTAAAAGTTTATGACGAACATATTATTCTATAGGGACCAATAGTTTAACTTAGCAATGTCTGAGAAAGAAATGAGACCATTGGTAAACTTCAAACAATGTCTTAAGGCGTAAATATAACCATTGTGCCACTCACAATGTCTTAAGTAATTTGTTCTGGCGTAGAGATAAGTTTTTTTTTAATAGTAAATAAGCTTCTTATTAAATAAATGCTGCGATAAGACGCAGAAAGATGTAAGCATATAATATTCGACACAGTATCGGATGTCATGTAAGGCACTTATGTTAGACAAGTAACCTAAGCCCAAGTATGCAAGTAGTGTGTAAGCACTATGAAAATGTTTGATTGTGATGCAATATTTGTTAGAAAACGGTTGATAGTGCATGACGGTGTATAAATAAAGCAACTAGTGCTCTAAACCCAGTGCTCTGATTACCAATCTGAACACCCCCAAAAATACGTGTCGCAGTGGAATGTATGAGTCCGGGGCGAGTTATCTTCATAATACACAGCCTACTTATCAAGAGAACGCCTTCTAAAATGTGTCTTTATGAAAAATAATCTCGTTGATTTCCCTTGAAATGGATAATAAACAATTTGGTCCCAATAGAATGTCTATCACCATGAAAAACTGTGAACGTGTAGTGTAGACAATAGCACTTCAAGTAAGACCAAGTATCTATATCACCTGAGAAAATACATGCTTAAAAAGGTCCAACATAAAAGTTAGGAGGAGGAGTTTCATAGATTTGTTTATCAGTATAAATGTGTCTGAACCAAATTTCCTGTCAAGTGTGCTATGCCCATATTTTAAAATCCTTAAATGTCCTTCCAAAATGTATTGCATGGATTTTTTTAGAAAATAAAAATTGTAAAGCATGCAAATGACCATTTCAATCCTTAAATAGTCCCAAAATGTATAAATATATGTTCAAATCTAAGATTTGTAAAGTATGCATGGCCATTGTATCCAATACAATAGTCATCATTTGTGATTATGATTACACCCCTAAGTTCATGAAACTACGATGTAGACTTATTTGTATGTCACTTTATTCAAGGCACAGTAAGAATATACCCATCGTAGGTGTTCCCTCCAAGAACACCCGGGCAGTAATACAAGAATATGTTCCCATCATGGGTGCTCCCTCCAAGAACACCCGGGCAGGATTTACAAGAGAATGTACCCATCAGGGAGTGTCCCTCCAAGAACACCCGGGCAGTATTACAAGTAATAAGGTATAGTGATGTTGACCTCCGCAGGCGCCCATCCAAATCATAACTTGACATGGTATAATGATTCGTATTCCAGTGGATATGCGAGTCGCACTCCTAACGGGGGAATTTCAATCCCAAATAGATCTATCTTATAACAAATCACGCTACCACCTAACCGAGTAATTTAAACAGCTCATGCACTTAAGCTAATCCTATCAAACATGGAAAAAGTAAGTATTGGATTCGTTCAAAAATTAACCAAGTATTGTATCTCCTCGCGGAGATACTATACATGAGTAAAGTAACCAACAGGTAATCAACCATGTAAATGCTATGAAAACAAGCATGTTCTCACCCTAAAAATATATGTAAAACCAATAAAACATGGGGCTATAAACTCACAATATCCTTTAAAAACAATCACATTGTTTGAAGTAGTAACCGAGTAGGTATAAAAAGAGTTTGTAAGACATCTGTATCCCCGTTTATAAAACATTCAAAAGATTGAAAAGCGAGGTTATGAACTCACATTGATGATGCAGCACGATTGACAGATAGGCATCTAATATGCACAACACGAACGGAAGACGAAGCGGCTCGATCAAGAAGTTGCAACTAATCTTAACGGCTAAGTTTCCACTTATCCTAGGATAACTTATTATATGGTGTTTCCTGATGAAATGGGTCACATCAACGCGACACGTTGATAAAGATTTAGATTTCCAAGTTGAAATAGTTTGGTGGTTGGTTAAATAAAATAAATTGTAAAGTAAACGCAAAGTGTGTAATATATTCCGGTATAAATACATGTCCAAATGGACAACAATGTATATAAATTTCAAATCGTGAATATATATAACAAGAGAAAAAACGAATTAAATGAATTAAAAAGTTCTCAGTAAGATGTAAACGATGTTATTAAAGGTTACCGAATTATGTTATAGACGGAATGCTTTGTATATGCTTTTTTACACAATTAAGATGCTATCATTCTATGTTGACAATATAAAATTGTTAAAATAATATTTTTATAATATTATATTTTTTCCATCGACGGGTCGTGTACCAAAAATAGTTGTCTCATTGTAAAAGTATAGTTTTTTCGTTCGTTTGCACAGATAATCGTATAGTTATATTTAAGTATATTTTTACAAATATAATTTAGACTCCTTTTTAATCGGTTTCTAAAGAAATAGCAGATTTTGTGAATCCATAAATTAAATCGAAAATTATATAAATTTCATCATGATCTTATCCCTGTTTATATAATGTTTTTCATATTTAAAAATCCATATGTTTTTTCCCCACTGTTTCAAACAAAAGCCGTGTTGTCAATATCCACGTGGCTATAAATATATATATTTATACTATATAAATATCTATATAGATATATATTTCTAAACTAAACAATATAATGATTATTACATTTATTTAACCACCTTTATATATATCACTGTGTTTTATATTTGTAAAACTTCGATGTTATTTTCAATTTTCGGTCCTCATATGAAATCAAAACGAGCAAACCCTTTATATACGGTAATACACCAAACGAACCTTTTATATAAAACCAAACGAACCATTTCTAAACGCGGACATCCAAACGCACCCTTTGGACCCCCAAAAACAGCCCTTGCGGCTGTTAGCCAGCCAACAGAGCTACCAACCAATCATGCCCGTTGGGGAGCCCAAACAAGCCCTATCGCTGTTAAAACCCTCAACCAAAACGCACAAATAACCCTTGTGCGGCGTTCCCGCTAAACTAAATAGTACCCCATTGCTGTTAACCATCCATCCAAGGGACACAACGCCGTATTGTTTTACTAATAAACCAAACGCACCCACGCTGTAATCGAAACCCCCCCAAAACGAACGCACTCTTGTGCGTGGCTGAGACAGCCAAACGCACCCTTTTGCGCGGCTGACCAACGGACCAAAGCAAACACCCCCTCGGCTGATCACACAATTAAATGCACCCTTTTT
Source organism: Tanacetum coccineum (assembly GCA_026074375.1). Lineage (NCBI taxonomy): Eukaryota > Viridiplantae > Streptophyta > Magnoliopsida > Asterales > Asteraceae > Tanacetum > Tanacetum coccineum. The sequence goes on along the minus strand of BQNB010140702.1, from coordinate 9,268 downwards.
GTGCAAAAGCCCGAAACCTGACGCCACGACCCTCGCTGTTGGTGGTGGTCACAGGATGTGTGGTAGGGACCACGATGACGTACGACAAAGATGATGATGATGATGACTGGTGAGGTGTCGCGGTGGAGTTGGCATCCCGCGGCTGCTGCCAGTCAGACTGGTGGTGATGGGTATTAGAAGGCGCGTGGCAGAGAGTGGTAGTGGGATGAACAGGTGTAGATTCGGCAGTCACGAGGGGCATTTTTGGAGTAGGCCGGAAAAAGTCCCGCCGGATTTTGAGAGAGAGTGTGTGAGGCATGTTGTGTAGTGTTTTTATATATATAAAATGAAATCAAAGTCTAAAATTATATATAAATATTAAAACTTAAATTAAATGTGACAAGTCAAAATAATGGGGCGTAAATTTGCAATTATATTTCACAGGGAACCTAAATTGTAAAATTTTTGAGTATTATTTTGTAGAATAGTGGTTCGGGACTCGTTTGAGCGACTTAACGGATGATTCAAGACACGAAACTTGCGCCATTGCGTTCGGAATAATTTTTCCAACAAAAATGAGTATTCATTTGATAGTATTTCATAAATATTTTTATAACATTTATAGAAATGTTCGTTATTTATTTAGTGACCCGGTTACGCCTTGTCCGTAATAAAAAAATTGATTTCAACTTCGACTAATCGCGTTAACAACAACGCTTTATGAATAAAATTGTTAAATGATTTTATTTAAAATTTTCTTAGTAAAAAATAGTGATAATCAAAATAATTTTAATTATTTTTTGTGTGTCGTCCCCGTGTGTGCGCATTTTCAAAACCTTTGTGACTGTTGTTAGCATAGTTACGCTTGTTTTCCAAGTCTCGGGTAAAACTAACAACGTTGTCTGACTATCGTTTTTACATCAAATTGTTTTAGGGTCCGAACGTGAAACCGTGATTTATTGGTTCTTTTTAATAAAACAACGGTATAATCTAATATATATCCGTTTTTTTCGTTTTCGAAAGCAAATATGTTAAAAATTAACCTATTATGTACTCCTGAAGGTGTGTAATACTAAAATATGAATTTATTATTTAAATATGTTCCAAAAATTTTACCATTTACGCGGTAATCGTTTTACGTGACACATAAAAGACGTCAAAGTCAAAAAAGCTCAATGTCCACAGACTCCGAAAAGCAAAGATTGGAAAAATAGTCCTTAAAATCGTCGAAATTTCAGAGTTACAAAGAACGGCTAGTGAGTTTCAGTTCGTTTATAGTTACATTTGCAACATAGATTTCAGTAAATATTTATTCACCGAGTTTGATTATGGTTGATATCGACACTTTTTATATGGGGTTGTTATTTGATGATACAAAAAGCTTTTCAGTCATGGTTTTGAGGACTCAGCATTACTAATACACAATTGCATTTGATCAAAACTCATCAAGATGAAACAAATTAGTTCTTATCATAATTCAATATAGCTTCTTTGGAGATAACACTAATGGAGACTACACAACCAATAGTCAACATTGGACCTAAGCGGTAAACGACCATCACTTGGAACATTGCCCTCTTTTGATGATAATTTAGAGGACATGGAGAGAACGCAAAAGCCTTTTCATTCAATGCCACAATTGCAAAATCAGTTTATGTGTGATGTCTTTAAGATGGTGGTAAAACTATATGATGCTAACTTCTCAACCATGCAATGAAATGTGTCTCACTTTGCCTATGCAAATTCATGCTCCACCCAAACAAATTAGGTCGCTGTTTTAAACGAAGTATTCTAGCATCGCCACCCTTTACTTGGACCTTTTCTGCGTGCAATAAATAAACCGGAGTTCCCTTATTTTTTTACTTCAAGCGTCTAAATAAGGACTTAACGCTAGAAGCATACTACTAAACACCACTTCATCACACTGTCAGAGTATTTACTAGTGCTCTGAATAGCCGATCTAAGAATTGTTCCCTTAATTGGATAGAGTGGTTTTTCAATCCTTCTAACACTATATTCTTCACTTTGTAATCATGTTTTTCTAGCTCTTTGGTAGCTTTTTAATCAAATTGTTGTTCGAAACAAAAAAAAATATATGCAAATAATAAGCCTTGATCGGATAAAACAGAAATGGTTGTGTTTGTGGTACAAGATCGGTTTGGGAGCCTTTGAAACTAACATCAAGATGTACCAGGTCAGGTAGGCTAACGGGTTATGTCAACATGGACTTTTTAATATGATGTGTGGATATGTAAAAAAATAAGGTAGGAGGGTAAAAAAGGATTATTTTGCCAACCAAAGAAATATAAATGAATAAGGCCACGATTCCATGGACGTGTTCCCAAAAATCAAAAGCAAACCCTAAAGTGCGTAGAGATGAAGAACGGGGCATGGATGCCTATGCATTTTACGCGTTTTAGTGCAGTTAGGGAATGTGATAATCACAAGTTATTTAGCAAACATGATGGGCTTGATCCTCGTGACATGGTGTCCCATAGTTCGTGTTTTAAATGAATCTCGCAATGTTGATCCCTTTCGATTTACTCATAATTTTATCAAGAAACAGACGGAAGAGGCTCGTAAAAATAACATGAGCATAACTCATGACCAGAAGGAGAAGGGGAAGAAAATAGAAGAGCTTGATAATGATGTGTCTGCTGATGATCGTCTTCCAATTCGTAGGGGATATCATAACCTTGATTTAAATGATCCTGAGGTTAAAGCTCGTATTGAAGAGAAGAAAAGAAGGGTATCTGCCTTCCTTAAGGAGGAGAAGAAGAGGAGGAGGAGCATAGAATAGTAGTAGTAATTGTTGATCTATTATTATGTGCTTGCTCTTTATCTGTTTTTCTTAAGGTGTGTTTGTTTCATTAAGATGTTATGGGTCTGAATCTGACTATCACATCTTACTAGTAAGAGGTGGCTATAAGTCCGAATCTGAATGAAATAATGTTGTTTGTTTTTTTATAATTGTCTGAATGATTTTAATTGCTATTTTTTACATTGTTTAAATTGTAAGATAACAATAACGTACTAAATAATCAACCAAAATCTTATATAATTCTTTACAAATTCTTAAACTATACAATTCCTGGGGGACCCGACCCGCCCAGGAAAGCGGGTGACATTAAATTCTTTTTGACCCGGCTCCACTCCCACATTAATCAAACGTTTTCCTTTTTTTTTAAACATTGACCTTTATTTTTTGACCCTTTTTTTTCCTTTTTTTTTCTCAAAAACTTTTTAAAATAAAACTTTCCTTTTTTTTCTTCGGAATACTCTCTCGCGCCGTTTGAGTCATCGGTCTGTTTTTTAATGAATAAAACTTTAAGTTTCCTCAAACCTCGCGCTCTGCTAATCGTCCCGTTCTTTTTTTTTCTCAAAAAATTTTAAAATAAAACTTTCCTTTTTTTTATCGGAATACCCTCTCGCACTTTTTTAGTCATCGGTCTGTTTTTTTATGAATAAAACTTTTTTGACCCGGCAAATTTTTGTTTTTTTTTGTTTTTTTTAAACATTGACATTTTTTTTTACCCTTTTTTTTCCTTTTTTTTCTCAAAAACTTTTTAAAATAAAACTTTCCTTTTTTTTCCTCGGAATACTCACTCGCGCTGTTTGAGTCATCGGTCTGTTTTTTAATGAATAAAACTTTAAGTTTCCTCAAACCTCGCGCTCCGCTAATCGTCCCGTTCTTTGTTTTTCTCAAAAATTAAAAATAAAATTTTCCTTTTTTTTTCCTCGGAATACCCTCTCGCACTCTTTTAGTCATCGGTCTGTTTTTTTATGAATAAAACTTTTT
>BQNB010140699.1:0-17379 GCA_026074375.1 Tanacetum coccineum | reverse complement strand
CAAGCCTTTGAAGCCTGTTAAAGATAGAATCAAGTGATTCTGAGCTTGAAGCACTAAAGTTTTCATACTATTGTTTCAACAAAGCCTTATGTGTATTCTTTGTTGCTTCATTCCCTCCAAATCGAGCTTTAATTGCAGCAAACATTGACTGAGCATCAACATACTGGTCGAAGGTAAGTTGATGTTCATTGGGCAGTGCCATGAGCAGTAGACTTCTTGCCTTTACATCATTATTTTTACACGTCTTTTCTTCAATAGTAGAAGGCATAGTCATTTTTGTTGCTGTTGATGTACCAGTTTCTGATGGTGTTGTTACAGGAATAGGTACCCATGAATTCCTATTCTCTATGACATCCCATAGAGCATAATCCTGGATCTAAAAATACTGTTTGATCCTGATCTCCCACATCTCATACTCCCCGAGTTTTGAGCATGGGAAGCTTAGCCAAAGCATTGTTCTGAGTATTCTCCAACTCCATTACTTCTAGATCAAAGTTTCTCAAAGCACAGGCTCTGATACCACTTACTAACTCCATTAGTACTGTTAGTTATACCTTGGCAGTATTAACTCTTGATGAAGATTTATTCCTAACAGTTTTAATGCAATATTTCATTAAGACTTCCTTTGGAACAAAATTTCCTTTTGGATGAGGGTGAGTCATTCTTTGAGAATTTTGGTGATTTACCCTTCTAGCATTGTTCCATATAGTTTTCTCTACCATTTTCTTTTCATAGAAATCACAATCTTTGATCAAATGATTAAAACTGCCACATTCATAACAAGCTTTATTTTTAAACTTAAAATTACTTCCTAATTTTAAAGTCATCAAATTATTCTAGTTTCTCTAGTTACCTCTAGGGACTTGACTGTTTTTCCTAGGGTATTTAGCTTGCTTTTTGTTCTCTACCTTCTTAACAGACTCCCTAGGTGTTTTCACATGCTCATTAGATTTAACAAATTCTATTTTGGCAAAACTAGGTTTTCTTTGTTTAGACTTAAACTCAGTCTCATTCTTATCCTCACTATTAGATATCTAGTCTTCAATAAGTGGTTCACCAACAGACTTAGGTTTTGACACACTAGTCTTAGCTTTACTTGTTGTAACATCTGGTATACTAGTTATTGACTTACTAAGAACATGTTCTTCCTCATCATCAAGTACCAAATCATATTTAGGGGGCATAAAGTTCCCAGTATAGGGAGGGGGAACAACATGATACCCTTCACTTGTTTTGTACCTATCATTTTCCTGACTATCAAACACTTGACTATCAACTACTTGACTATTAAACCCCACACCAGTCTTGAACTTATCACTTACTTGAATCTCTAACAGTTTGCTTAGATTTTTAGATGAATTTCCAAACTTTTCTAAGGTAAGTTTTAAATCATCTATTTCCTTTTCAGCTTTTCCAAATTTATTTCTAAGCTCTGTTAGTGCATTATCTCTCAACTTAATATCAAGTTTTAAAATCTTTATGTCCTCTTTAAAAACAACCTCATTCTTTTTATACACATCTAGTCTAGCCTCTACAGATTCTAGACCTGCTTTATAAGCACCTACATTTAATTGAGACTTATTAAAATCTTTTGTCAGATTATCATAATGTTCTTTGAGAGTTTTATAAGATTCTAAACATGCTTTGGAATAAGTAGATACCTCAGAATCTGAGCTTGAAGAACTTGAAGAGCCTGAGGATGTACATGCCATAAGTGCAAATTTTGTAGGTCCTTTTTCAGCCTGATCACTCCAGTCATACCCAAGTCCATCTTGAGCCACTAAAGCTTTTGTCTCTATTGCTTCCACTGTCACATTCCTCCTTACATGTTCTCTGTTCCTGTTCTCCCTTGGAGCCCTGTACTCCCTTGTAAAATGACCCCTTTTATGACAGTTATAACATTCCACCTTTGATTTGTTAAACCCTATAGTCTCAGAACCATTGGCATTAATCTTCCTTCTAGTCTTATTTAGGAATCTTCTGGCTTTCATGGTCAACATTGCCATCTGCCACTTTAGATCCATCTCTTCCAAGTCATCAACATCAATCTATTGTAAGTCCTCATCATTTAATTATGGACTGTTAGATTGGTTTGCAAAGAAAGAATAGATCATAGAATCACTCATACTATCAGTATTGGCAGAGTTAGAACCATAAGCTTGATTGGAACTGCCAGAGTTATTGGAAGACACAAAAGCCACATTTTGTGAATTTTGGTTTGAGCTTGATGACCCTTTAACTTTAGTTTTATAAATCTTCAGATTGTTGTATAGGTCATCCATGCTTAAGGTGTCTAAATCAAGTTTGTTCCTCTAGATTAAGGTATGAGTCTTCCATTCTGATAGGAGACTTCTTTAAAACTTCAGATTCATATCTTCTTGAGAAATAGTTTCACCCAGAATCTCTAACTGACTGATAAGCTTTTGAAGCCTATCATAGGTTTAATCAAGTCCTTCAGAGCTTGATCCATTGAAATTCTCATACTGTTGCTTTAAAAGTGTCTTCTGAGTTTTCTTTGACTCCTTATTACCTCCAAACCTTTTCTCTATGGCTTCTATCAGAGTCTTGGCACATTTGTAGGTATTAAACTTTAGTTGATGTTCATTTGGAAGAGCCATCAACAGTGTACCTCTTGCCTTTAACTCATTCTTCCTTGCTAACTTCTCCTCTGAAGTTGTAGGAGGATATGTTTGCTCAACACCATCAACAGTTCTTTTTGGTGGAGGTGAGTCTCCATTTACTATTACTTCCCAAAGAGCATAATCTGTCATTAGGAAGTACTGTTCTATCCTCATTTTCCAAAGCTCAAATTCTCCAGGATTGAGCACTGGAAGTTTTGCAGCAGCAACCATTAGTGAAGATACTGCCTCCATGTTTTCACAAACAAATAGATCCGGTAAGTGTAGATTGTTTCTTCTTATTCAAAGTTTTTCAACCAATCTATGTTACCATTGTTGATCCAACTTGATAGATCTTGATTAGCTTGTAAAAAAAGGTTGTTGTAAAGAATAAATCCAAGACAACTAAGTAGAAACTTTGATTGAAATATATCAATAGATACTATGCACGAATCTAGTCAATGATAATAGAAGGATTTATAATGATATAGTAACACAAAATCAATAAAAAGAAAGGATTACCAAAACTTTCAGCCTATTATTAAATCGAACACTCTTAATAGTATTAGGTTACAAAAGCTTAATGCATACAGAGATCAAGATGTGTGTATAACATTATGCCTAGGTCCTCCCAACATTTGTAAAGAGTCTAATGAAAAAGATGTACTGCCTAGTTGTCACAGATGACTATAGTAGGTTTAGTTGGGTTTTCTTCTTAGCCACTAAGGATGAAACTAGTGAAATCCTTAAAACATTTATAACTGGCATAGAAAATCTAATAGACCTTAAGGTGAAAGTGATTAGATGTGACAATGGGACTGAATTCAAGAATAAGGTCATGAATCAGTTCTGTGAAATGAAGGGTATTAAGAGGGAATTTAGTGTTGCTAGGACTCCACAACAAAATGGAGTAGCAGAAAGGAAAAATAGGACACTAATAGAGGCTGCTAGGACTATGCTAGCTGATTCAAAATTGCCAACAACTTTTTGGGCTGAAGCAGTTAATACTGCTTGTTATGTTTAAAATAGGGTGTTAGTTATCAAGCCTCACAACAAGACCCCTTATGAACTTTTTCTAGGTAGAAAACCTGCCTTAAGCTTCATGAGACCATTTGGGTGTCCTGTTACTATTCTTAATACATTAGATCACCTAGGTAAGTTTGATGGAAAGGCTGATGAAGGGTTCTTTGTAGGATACTCTACCAATAGCAAAGCATTCAGGGTATTCAACAGTAGAACTAGGATAGTAGAAGAGAACCTGCATGTCAAGTTTAGTGAAGAAACACCTAATATTGCAGGAAATGGACCTAATTGGCTTTTTGATATAGATGCTCTAACAAAATCTATGAATTATAAGCCAGTTGTTGCAGGGAATCAAACTAATGGTAATGCAGGTACCAAAGAAAACATTGATGCAGGTCAAGCTGGGAAGAAGATAGTACCTGATCAAGAGTATATACTACTACCATTGTTGACATCTGATCCATCACTCTCTAAAAGTTTAAAGGATTCTCCTGATGTTGGATTCAAACCATCAGGGGAGGAGGAAAAGATGGATGCTGAACATCCAGAGAATAAAGATAGTGAGGTGCCAAATACAAAGGAGACAAGAGTTAATCAAGAGCAAGATGAAAGTATTAACAGTACTAACAATATTAATACTGTTAGTTCAACTGTTAATACTGCTAGCATAGAAGATAATGTTGTTGATGAGAATATAGTCTATGGATGTATTGATGATCCAAATATGACCATTAGAATGAGATGTGTTATCAACTACTCAAGCTCATGACAAAGCAGGAAAAGGGTCAATGAAGTGTTTGCATGTATTCTCCTGGTGATGGTGAAGACTTTTAATGAAGAAACTTGAAGATTCAGATGATGAACATCAAGTTTAGGAGAGTATTGTTGGGATTAAAAGACTTCAAGATGATTCTTAGAGTCACTGCTGCTTAGTTACAACTGTTGAGTGATTACTACTACTGGAAGGATTATGCTGATAGAGATGAGATCAATGACTTATTAGAGAAGAGATAAAGATTAATTGGAGAACAAGAATACTTACGAAGATAAGTATTAGTTATTTGTAAAGAAGATATGTATAACTTATTTGTTTAAGAGATTATGTTTACTTATAGAAAAGATCATGATAACTTAGGAAAGTATTGTAAGCCTAGTAGGACTCCTTGGTGTATAAAAGGAGGTCCTAGGGCATAATGTTAGACACACATCTTTGATATTCGTAGCTTTAAGGTTTTGTAAACCCTAACACTATTAAGAGTGTTTGTTTTATATTGAGGCTGAAAGTTTGATAAACTATTGTTATTAATCTTATTTTATTACTGTTTTCATTAGAATTCTTCTTAGTATCATAGACTAGATTCCACATAGTCTTTGATATATTCAATCAAAGTTTCTACCATAGTTGTCTTGGATTTATTCAATACAACTAAGCCTTTTACAAGCTAAGCAAGATTTATTCAAGTGGGATCAACATTGATATAAGTTGAAAAGTTGAGGGATTGGAGCTGCCAAATTTGGGAAGTGATCCCAGCTATAAAAGCTAGGATAAATCCTCTTTTTTGTTAACTTCTGATATCTCTGCCTCTCATCTTTGTCGATGCTCTCTCTAAAATATTGTAACCCTAATCTTGTCATGATCATCTTGATCTTAGTTTTCTGTTTCTGATTCTTATAATAGAACTATTATAACTTAGATAATAGATCCACACCTGTGTAGCAGTGGTGGATTTGGTTGTTTAATTTGTTATATCTGGTTGAGATCAGATTCTATTGTTTTTGATATTCAAATTGAGATTTAGGTTAATAAACTTGTTCAGATTAGTATTTTTCTTCATGGTATCAGAGCCAGGTGGCTCTGAAATCATTACGGAATACATCTAGAAAATAAGCTACTAAATTAAAAAGAAAAACACTATTAAACTAATGTAATTTAACTACTTGCAAATAAGCTAAACGAAACTAAGTTGGCTCCAATAAGAGCTTAAGTGAATAAGCTGAGACAAAAAGGTCCCTTACAACAACTATTATGGTTTTGTATAAAAGCTTAAATAAGTAAAACTAATAAGCAAATTGAATAAGCTATGTAAAAGCTTAATCGAAATCTATAAGATAAAAGAATAGCTTAGATAAGATAGATATACTCCTTATAAGCTCTAAATCGAGTAAGCTAGATGAGCTTAACCGAATAACGAAAGCTAAGAAAGGGAGATCTAAATAAGCTTAAGTTATAAACTTATTCGAATCAAAGAAAGGAAAAAGAGACGAAAAGAAATAAGCTAATTATTAATTTGGTGATATAAGCTAGTAACCAAATCGAATAAGCCACAAAGAGCTTATTCGAACATAGGTGGAAGCTAGAATAACAAAACACAACAACTATTTCTAAAATAAGCTAAAACCAAAACTTATTTAATAGCTTATTTAATCAAATCTTACAAAAGAGATGAGCAAAACAAATCTAATAAGCTAGAATATAACTTATTTGATTTTTCACTTTATCTCTTAATAAGCTCCGAAAATAAGCCTAGAAATTAAACTTAACAAAAAACTTATTAAGGAAAATAAGCTAGAAAAGAAAAGAAAGAGTAGAAATAAGCCAAAAATAAGTGGTTATAAACCTTATTTACCATTTTTTCCTTTATAAACCTTATTTACCATTTATAGTGGTTATATCGCGTATCAAATCTCACCATGTGTGATGTCTTGTGATGTAGAACAATGACTAACACTCGTTCCGGAATGACGCCTGCTGCAGTTGAGGAAATGATCAATCGACGCGTGACAGAGGCTTTAGAAACTCACGAAGCTAACAGGAACATCAGACTTGGAAATGGTAATGATGAGGGTGGTAACAGAAACGGTAATGGTTACAGAAATGGAGGATGGAATGGAAATGGAAATCACAATGAGAATAATAGAGATGCTAGGCATGTTGTCTGAGAGTGTACGTACTAGGTCTTCATGAAATGTCAACCCCTCCACTTTAAGGGAACTAAAGGAGTTTTCGGATTGATAATGTGGTTTGAGAAGATAGAAACATTATTCCATATCAGCAATTGTCCAGAGAAATACCAGGTCAAGTATGCTACTTGCACATTGTTAAACAGTGCACTAACTTGGTGAAATTCACATAATAGGACTATTGGAGCTGATGCTGCATTTGCCATGCCATGGAGAGAGCTCATGAAGCTAATGGCTGAAGTGTACTGTCCAAGGACTGAAATTCAAAAGATGGAATCTGAGCTGTGGAATTTGACCGTAAAGAACAATGATTTGGTTGCTTATACTCAAAGATTCCAAGAGCTTACCATGTTGTGCACCAAGATGGTTCCTGAAGAGGAGGATCAAGTTGAAAAGTTTATTGGAGGTCTCCCGGATAATATCCAGGGAAATGTGATTGCTGCAGAACCTACAAGATTACAAGATGCTGTCCGTATGGCTAACAACTTAATGGATCAAAAGTTGAAAGGTTAAGCTATGAAAAATGCTAAGAACAAAAGAAAGTTCGATAGCAGCCAGAAGGACAACCGTGGGCAGCAACCACCAAACAAAAGACACAATGTTGGAGGTGAGAATGTAGCAAGAGCCTACATGGCTAGCAACAATGAAAGGAGAGTGTATAATGGACTGCTAACTCTATGCAACAAGTGTAAACTTCATTATGAAGGGCCATGCAATGTGAGATGTGGGAAGTGCAAAAAGGTTGGACATTTGACCAGGGACTGTAAGGTCACAGATTTCACTACTTCCAATCAGAGGGGTCAAGTAGTGAATCAGAGAGTTTTAACATGTTTCGAGTGTGGAAGGTAAGGACACTACAGGAGTGATTGCCCAAAGCTGAAAAATCAGAACCGTGGAAACAAAACTGGAAACAAGAGTGGTGTTGGTGAAGCAAGAGGAAAGGCATATGTGCTACGTGGAGGAGACGCTAAACCCGATCAAATGTCGTCACGGGTACGTTTCTTCTCAACAACCATTATGCTTATGTATTATTTGATTCGGGTGCTGATCGAAGTTTTGTGTCGACTACTTTTAGTACCTTACTTGATATAATCCCCAACACTTTAGACGTTAGCTATTCTATCGAATTAGCCGACGAAAGGACTTCTGAAACTAATACCGTGCTTAGAGGCTGTACATTAGGATTGCTAGGTCACCCATTCAATATTGACCTAATGCTCATAGAACTTGGTAGTTTTGACATCATCATCGGCATGGATTGGTTAGCGAGCCATCATGCGGTGATCGTGTGTGATGAGAAGATTGTGCAGATTCCCTATAAAGATGAAGTTTTGATAGTTCAAGGTGATAGAATCGGCAAAGAAAAGAAGTCAAAGTTGAGCATTATATCGTGCACTAAGACTCACAAGTATATTAAGACAGGTTGCTCAATTTTTCTAGCACAAGTTATGAAGAAGGAAACTGAAGACAAGTCAGAGATGAAGCGACTTGAGGATGTGCCGACTGTACGGGACTTTCCGGAGGTCTTTCTAGAAGACTTGCCTGGATTACCACCAACACGACAAGTTGAATTCCAAATTGACTTAGTCCCAGGTGCTGCTCCTGTGACATGAGCCCCGTATAGATTAGCACCGTCTGAACTGCAAGAATTATCTACTCAACTACAAGAACTTCTTGACAAAGGGTTTATAAGACCGAGTTTCTCACCATGGGGAGCCCCGGTCTTGTTTGTCAAAAAGAAATATGGATATTTTTGGATGTGTATCGATTACCGTGAACTAAACAAGCTGACTGTAAAGAATCGATATCCAATTCTAAGAATCAACGACTTATTTGATCAGTTGCAAGGATCAAGTGTTTACTCGAAGATCGACTTGAAGTCTAGGGTTTTATCCCCAACTCAAAGTTGTGAGGTGGACATTCAAAGACGGCGTTTAGGACTCGCTTATGGCCATATGAGTCCAAGTAAAGTCTTGTTTGGACTGACAAAAGACCAGCGAGATTCAGAGACTGTGAATCGGGTGTATGTGTGCAAAACCATTTTAGATAAATTCGTGATCATTTTTATTGATGATTCTTGTGATCTACTTCAGAAGCGTAGGCCCTAGGAGCATGCAGGAACCTCTTAAGTTATTTTTGGTGCTTAAGAAGGATAGAATTATAGCGAGTTTTCAAAGTGTGAATTTTGCTTGTTCGAAGGTACAATTTCTTGAGTCACGTGATGATAGTGAAAGGCATCTACGTAGACCCAGCTGAGTGAGTCCAATCCAAGGATTGGGCATCGTCCAAGACTCCAACAGAAATTTGTCAATTTTTAGGTCTTGCCGGCTATTACCGATGATTTATCGAAGGTTTCTCAAAAATTGCCAAACCTATGACGAAGTTGACTCAGAAGAACGTAAAGTTTGAATGGATTGAAAGGAGAAAGAAGAAGCTGCATTTCAAATGTTTGGAGCAGAAATTGTGTAGTTTGCACGATCTTGCCTTTTAAATTTAAATTTTTTAATAAAATATTTTTAAATTTAAAAATTTTTTTTTAAAAAAATCGAAGGTAGTTGGGATAGTGAAAACTTCGTGGTTTACTGTGATGCTTCTTGTAAGGGTTTGGACGTGGTTCTAATGCAAATGGAGAAAGTCATTGCCTACGTATCCCGCCAACTCAAGATTTACGAGAAGAATTACACTACACATGACTTAGAACTTGGAGCAGTGGGTTGGCTTTAAAAATGTTGAGGACATTATTTTGTACGACACAAGTAGTTGCGTTGTGTTCATGATCATAGATCGATGCAACTATCTGATTAGAAAGAGTTAAACACGAGACAACCATAGTTGGTTGAATTGTTGATTGTGACTATGATTGTGAAATCCGTTATGTCATATCGGGAAAGGCGAACGTGTTTTGGTGGCAGATGCTTGACCGACAAGAAAATGGATTAAGCCATACGAGTTCGAGCCTTGGTTTTGGACTATTAGTCTAAACATTCCGTTACAAATTTAAACCTCAGGTTGAGGCGAGGGAGGATGGAAGGAGAATTATGGAACGAAGATTGGGTGCTATGTAAGAATTGGAGCCCCGTGATAATGGAACGTTACTGTTTGAGGATTAGATGTTGGATACCGGTTTGTGGCGATTAAGAACTTTGTTATGCACGTGTCGCATAAGTTTAAAGTAATCGAATCCATCCTGGATAGGACAAGATGTACCTGAATTGTAAGAATCTGTTTATTGGTGGCCAAATATCATAGATGAATTTGTAAGTTGTCTGTCTTGTGCAATAACGTCTAAGGCCGAATGCCAAAACCGTCAGGTATGTTGGTTCCACTGTGAACCAGTATGGAAGTAGGAGAACATTACAATGGATTTCGTTACTAACTTGCCAAAGACTTCGTCAGGTCAAGATGCAATTTGGGTAATTATTGACTGACTCACCAAGTCTGCTCATTTCTTACCAATGAAGGAAACCGACTCAATGGAAAAGTTGATGAGACAATACTTGAAGGAAGTAGTCTCAAGACATGGAGTGTCAGTTTTGATTATTTCTGACAATCGCTAAAGAAATCTCTCGGTACTCAATTGGATATGAGTACGACTTATCATCCGCAGACGGATGGTCAGAGTGAAAGAACCATTCAAACCTTGGAGGACATGCTGCGTGCTTGTGTGATTGATTTTGGGAAAGTTTGGGATAGACACCTACCTTTGGTAGAGTTTTCCTACAACAACAGTTACGATACGAGTATCAAAGCTGCACAGTTTGAAGCACTGTACGGCCAAAAATGTTGATCGCCTGTCTGTTAGGCTGAGGTTATAGATGCTCAACTTACTGGCCCTGAGATTATTCATGAAACCACGGAAAAGATCATCCCAATCAAGAAGCGTATTCAAGCGGCACGTGATAGACAAAAGAGCTACGCCGATAGGAGACGTAAGCCATTGGAATTCCGAGCCGGAGATAAGGTTATGTTGAAAGTATCACCATGGAAAGGGGTGATACGTTTTCGGAAATGGGGGAAGCTAAATCCTCGTTATATTGGACCTTTCAAAATCCTTGCTAAAGTAGGAACGGTTGCATATCGACTTGAACTCCCAGAGCAATTAAGTCGGGTTCATAGTACTTTTCACGTTTCTAATCTGAAGAAGTGTTTCTCCGACGAACCCCTAGCTATTCCGTTGGATGAAATCCAGATTGATGACAAGCTTAATTTCATTGAAGAACCGGTCGAAATCATGGATCGAGAAGTTAAACGACCAAAGCAAAGACGCATCCCAATTGTGAAAGTCCGTTGGAACTTAAGGTGAGGTCCTGAGTTTACTTGGGAGCGCGATGACCAAATGAAGAAAAAATATCCTTATCTTTTTGCTAACCCTGCACCTGCGTCTAAAGTTACGTCTTAAGCTTTGAGGAAAAATCTTTTTTAATGGGAGAAGGATGTCACACCCCATAAATTTTAGGTCAATATTTTAAACTTTTATTATCATTATTTTTGACTTTTATACGTTACGTTTGAATCTCGCAGTTTACTAGGAAGTTAACCCGCGAAATTTAAAAAATGTCATTGGACGCATTTCGACTTCGGATTTTGACTAGTCTAGATATTATATGCATTATTTTATCTTTTCTAAGTGTTTCGTAGATTACGATCACTTCCGATACTTATTTTTACGTGTTAGCATATAATTTACGTTTTTTGCGTTTTTGATCAAACGGAACCCCAAAAACCCGAAATCTTTTCGTGTAAACCTTAGTTTTTGTTCATCTAGTGTTGATAAGTCAAAATTTTCATTCATGTCCCCCCCTCTTATAAATTCAGACGCCTAAACCAAACCAAAACAACCATAAGTCTTGAAATTAAATCAAAAGCATCTTTTGTTGAAAATCCCTTGCATGTTTATGAAAGTGACACATGAGGCAGTCCATCTCATGCACACATAACCATTCAAGTCAATACAAATGCATACTTATGCACTTTGACCTTGTTTAACTAGCTCTTATACTTAGATTATGAACCATGATCCAAAAATTTGAACCATATGGTCTTTGTGGTTGTGTTTCGGCCGAACCCACACACACACCCCTTTGGTGTGTGTTGGTCACTTGATACAATAAAAAAAGAAACCCTAAACCTTATCTTGTCCTATAAATACCTCACTATAACACACACTAGGTCATTCTCATTTTCCAAACATTATCAAAATTTCTCATCTCTCTTTCTCCCTCTCCTAGCTTACGGCAACAAACACCCCATATAGGGTTTCTATATCTTTGATTTCTTGCATAATCTAAGTATACTAGGTTCATTTCTAAGGTCATGTAAGGTGGTTTAAGTATTGGTTCATTGATTTAAGGGTTTAATTCAAGATCTACAAATTAGGGTTTGGTTATTATTTGAGGTTTTCTAAGATCCAGGTATTCTATCTTCATCCTTGTGCTTTCTTAAGCTTGTTCTTCATTTTGTAAACTTACTTTGAAACTTATGCTTTCATCTACTTTCATTCTACATATGTTTATGTTCTTGCATAGATCTATAAGTCCTATGCTGTTTGTGTTAATTTTTCTAAAAAGAAATGAAATAACATCTTGACATCTTTTATAGAAATGGAAGTAACATGTTTATGACTTTATGACCTTGATGAGGTGAGTTAAAAAGTGAGTTGCAACAATAGAAATGAAGGGATTAGGTTAGTTTTAGGTGTGGTTTTGTTGTGGACTAGTTGTGAATGGAGATTAAGCTAGATTAGGCACTATTGTGAAGTTTGGTGTGATTTTTGAAAGCGTTTGTGAAACACATAGTTGCTGATCCAACATTGTTTTGAGGTTTTTGTCGACTTAGGAATGTTTTCATTAGGCATAAATGTAGTTTTTGGAGAGCTTGTTTCGAGTAGATAGTTTTTCATATATTGTACACTAAAATCAGGCTTAAAACGGCCAAATTATAGTCAAATGAAACTTGAAATATTTTTTGACAAAATAATTAATTTAGGTGCTGATGTGAATAGTAAAATGAGTTTTCGGACGCTTTCAAGATGTTTTGAGCTTTTAAAACACTAGCGAAACATATAGTATCACACACACACACACACATATATATATATATATATATATATATATATATATATATATTGATTAGTATCATTAAAAACGTCGTTAACATACTTTAGGAAAGCGTTAAGGTTACCAAAATTAGTAAGTTTGGTGAATTTTAGCAAGATAGGTATGGAAGTTAAACGTTTAGGATTATCTAGTGTGTTTAAGGAAATATGGATTAAGCAAATATAGGGGACGGTATTAACGTCCCGAAACTAAAAACTTTTCTAAAACAGAAACTTACTAAAATTGGTAATTTTTAGTTAAACGCTGAAACTTAACAAAAAACTCTATAATTTTATTTAGTCACGTTTTGTTAATTAAACCAATGCACAAACACTCATGGATGACTTTTTCTCTTATCCGTCTTTCTAAGACGCGTCATTGATTTAGGTCGCAAGTAGGACCTCTTGGCATTATATCTCTTCATTGATATTTATATCAATGGTAACTGTTAGGTGTTTGTTAAACATTGTTGTGTTTAATTCTTGGCCTGTTTTTCAACTTGATGTGAATAATGCCTTCTTATATGGTGATTTCAATGAAACTGTGTACATGAAACCACCTGAAGGGTATTTTCCTTCAGGAAATAAAGTGTGCAGAATCAAAAAATCTTTATATGGGTTAAAGCAAGCTCCTAGACAGTGGAATGTTTAATTGACTTCAGCCTTGATTGAAAATGGGTTTAGTCAAAGTAAATCTGATTATTTTTTATATACTAAGTCTGGTAAGGATGTTTTTCTTGCTTTGCTTGTTTATGTGGATAATATTATCATAACAGGTAACAATGTTGTTGAGATTGATAAGTTTAAAGTTTTTCTTAAGTCTAAGTTTATGATAAAGGACTTATGAAAACTTAAATATTTTCTTGGTATTGAGGTTGTTGATACTGATAAAGGTATCTGTCTTAAGCAGAGAAAGTATGTGCTTGATTAGTTATCTGATTACGGTATGCTTGCATGTAATCCTTCTAAAACTCCTTTAATGTCTAAGCTTATCATTTCTAATAAAGCTTCTGATAATGATCATATTCTTGATAATATTACTAATTATCAGAAGTTGATGGGTACACTTATTTATTTGACTAATACTAGACTTGATATATCTTATGATGTGCATTGTTTGAGTCGATTTATGCATTCTCCTTTGAAGTCTCATCTTAAGATTGCTTTTAAGATACTGAGATATCTTAAAAGCTGTCAAGGTCTGAGTATTCATATTGTCAAGAGTTTTGGTATGAATTTAAAAGCTTTTTCTGATGATGATTGGGCTAAATGTGTTGTTACAAGAAAATCAGTAACTAGATACTGTGTTTTCTTGAATGGTTCTCTTGTTTTTTGGAAAAGCAAGAAACAAAACACTCTCACAAAATCTTCAACTGAAGTAGAGTATAGAGCTCTTGCTTCAGTTACCAGTGAAGTAATTTAGATTTTAAAGATTCTAAAAGATTTGAAAATTGATAATCTTTTACCTATTTCACTTCATTGTGATAGTAATTCTGCTATGAAAATAGCAGCCAACCCGGTTTTTCATGAAAGAACAAAACACTTGGAAATTGATTTACACTTTGTGATAGAAAAAAATTTAAATGGTGTAATTAAAACTGTTAAAGTAGATTCTGCAAATAAAATTGCAGATTTCTTAACCAAGGGGTTGGATACATTGCAATATAATATTTTTATTGAAAAACTTGGTATGGTTGATATTTACCTGGTTGAGATTAAGGAGGGATGTTAAAAATACAGCCCCTATCTTGGTAAATAACATTACAGGGACTTATTGTGTAATTTTGTGTTTTTTAGTTTTAGCTTGGAGAAGTTTATAGCTCAAGTTGATATAAGCTGGAAAGTTAAGGGATTGGAGCTACCAAGTTTGGGAAGTGATCCCAGCTATAAAAGCTGGGATAAATCCTCTTTTTTTTAACTTCTGATATCTATGCCTCTCATCTTTTTCGATAGTCTCTCTTAAATATTGTAACCCTAATCTTGTTAAGATTATCTTGATCTTAGTTTTCTGTTTTTGATTCTTGTAATAGAACTATTATCACTTAGATAATAAATCCACACTTGTGTAGCAGTGGTGGATTTGGTTGTTTAATTTGTTATATCTGATCGAGATCATATTGTATTGTTTTTTATATTCAAATTGAGATTTGGGTTAATAAACTTGTTCAGATTTGTATTTTCTTTAAATACCGTGTCCTATCACCGGTAGAACCAACCTTACGTTGCTTATACTTTATCCGGTACAAAGCTAAATACCGAGTCCTAACACCGGTAGAATCAATCATACGTCGCTTACACTTTATCTTACACTTTATCCGGTACAAAGCTAAATACCAAGTTCTAACATAGGTAGAACCAACCCTATACAATCTACTTTCTATGAGAGTGGTTTTATGTTTACAATGAATGAATGATGATCAAGAATCAGTAGATAGATCTTGACGAGATGAGGGATGCTTGCAACAAGCGAACTTGAGGCTTCATCTCGTATGCATAACTCGGTTACATCTTCTTCTATTAAGAAAATCACAAAAAAATGAAACATGAATGAGATTTTGATCTGAGATCAAAGATAAGAGAGTGCATGAGAGAATAAATGTGTGAATGGATGCCTAGAACAAGAAAAACGACTTGTTATTTATAGGCAAAGCTTGTCTACTGTTTACTGTTTCCTCGATTCTGGCCGGGGTGGTTACCTTACAAGGTCAGGTCAGTGTATACTGACGGGTAGTCTGACAAGTGAAATCCCCCCCTAATTTTTTTTACTTAAAAATCTTTTGTAATCTTTTAAGATCTTTCTAAGATTTTGAGTGATGTCATGCATGATGTAAAACACAATTTGTAAAGTTGTTTTTCTTTGGTTTTCTTTTTAAAAGTATGTAAATAACATTGGTTGGAATGCTTGAAAATAGGAGGTCCAAGTTAATTATATTTGATGGAATATGTAAATGACACATTTAAAATAAAATGTGTAGTTATTTGTATAATTTTATTTTGAAAGAAAATAACTTAGTTAATATAAAAGAATGATATATGATGTTTTATATATGATGTATGTTTGAGTTAGAAAACTAATTGTATAAAACATATAAACTTTATTTTTTTACTTCTGATGATTTTATGATTGTCATTGACAAAACATGGATAAATCGTAAAATATAAATAAACGTTTTTACAGATTATTTGTATTAACACTTTTCATTATAATTTATCTCTTGCCTGGTGCTTTCATATCGTCTTCTACCATGTAACCTTGCGTATTCATGCATTCACATTTTTTTAGCACTATCCTTAGCTTAGATTCACTATCACTCTCATACATTCACTTTGCCGAATGTCCTTACCTTAGATTCACTATCACTCTCATACATTCACTTTGCCGAATGGTTACTTGGAAGCACTCTCCTTACCTTAAATTCACCATAACTCTCATACATTCACTATATTGTAGCAATTGTGATCCAATGTATGTATAAGTGCAACAACTATAAATGTAAATAAATTTGATTTAATGATTTTGGTAAGTTATTTGTGGAATTTGATCAAGCTAAGACGAGTCAATGTCTTGATCCATACAGATTTGCAATCTTTCTTATCGAGTATATTAGCTAGGTTAATGTTCAATTTTACCATTTCCGGGAGTTTATCTCCGTTTGGACTTGTTTTAGTTTGATTTCTCATGTTCTACCAGGTAGCGGTGCCAATGTTGTCGCATGTCAGAAAGTTACGAGTTCAAGTCGATCTTGACATTGACACGCGAATGTGTGTGAGTAATTATTGTTCCGATATGTGAGCAGTTATTCGTCCAAGTTCTTTCTGCTTGTTGAGCTAAGTTGAAGCATTCATTCAAGTGGATTTGTCACAAAGTGAAGCTAAAAGATGAGGCACTATATAGAGTAATGATATATATGCTTCAAGATAAAGGGCAGGGTATAATAAGCTTTAATTTACTCAATACAATATAAAGTACTATAATTGTGATGGTTTCTAGCCCGAGAATATGAATCTAAATAAAGTTATGCTAATGGATAAATAATTAAATATCTAAGAAATGAAAAGGACTGGATGGTCTATTTCATCAAATTAAAGGTTAACACTAACCAGATTACTTGTAGAAATTGTACAAGACATTACTTTATAGAGGTGAGTTATTTTGTATACTAGTTTCTTCATACATACTAAGGGACTAATCTAGACCATCTATTTCATTATATTAAAAAATACAAGATTTAAGTTTAAAAAAACGTAAAGGGATCAAAAGTGTAAATTTACTAAAACTCACACTAACCACTCCCTCATTATTTGTAAAGTTGGCAAATCTTGCCCAAATTGCAATTAAATGACTTTTGTGACATTTTGTACGTTTTTTACGTATTTTTTTTAATGTTTTTTCATGTTTTTTACGTTTTTAAACGTTTTTTTTACGTTTTTTTATGTTTTTTTTACGTTTTAAACATTTTTTAACGCTTTTTTTTTTACGTTTTTAACGTTTTTTTTCGTTTTTTTACGTTTTTTACGTTTTATACGTTTTTGTACGTTTTCGTCCGCTTTCGCGCGTTTTCGCACGTTTTCGCGCGTTTTCGTCCGTTTTTAGATGTTCTCGCACGGTTTGTTACGTTTTCGCATGTTTTCGTCCGTTTTCGCACATTTTCATATGTTTTCGCACGTTTTCGTCTGTCTTCA
>BQNB010140697.1:0-13682 GCA_026074375.1 Tanacetum coccineum | reverse complement strand
TTTGAGAATTTGAATAAGCAATGCATAAAATATTTTTTTTGATTTTTTTTCATTTAATGCACAATATGCTGTAATACAAGATGTTGACAATTATGAACATAAGGAATAAATTCCACATCTCTAAAATGGTCAAATTACAGTTTATGGTTTTTGAGGTTTTTGGTTTTTGATGCTCTCCTTTTAAAACTGATTCTATTTTGTAAAAGGGACAGGAAGTATGGCGTACTAGGAAGTGTGGCGTACTTGGTATAACTACGGCGTACTTTCTGAATTTTGCAAAAAAAACCAGCGCACAATTGCTATGTGCGGCGCACTTTCTGAAGAAATTTTGGTCAGTTTGCCAGAAAACTGTACGGCGAGTTTGAAAATTTTTGGTTTGTAAAATTATAATGACTAATTTAAGAATAAAATCAATTCCCGGCAGCGGCGCCAAAAACTTTTATATGTTTCAAAAGCTTTAAATTTATAATACTAGAATTACCGGTTAATAGATGGAAACACACTAGTAAAAGTATAACCCACATATGTAGTATAATCTTTTTTGGTAAGACCAGGTTGTTCCACGAGATTGGGTATTCTTAGAAAAAGTCAATAATTTTATGAAAAGGGGATTATCTTATAGACTGTCATGATCTAAAGATAATTGTTTGATTCAATGATATAATGACATGTTTGGTTAAGGAACAAAAAACATTATGGAGTAGATGAATGATTCACGAATGTAATTATAATCAATTTAAGAATGTTTAGTTACTTAGAAAGATTATCTATTGTTCATAATGAAAAACCCTTTTGGCCTTTATCTTTTATTATGAAAATGCTTTAAATGTGATTCGTGTTTGATAATGAGTAATATAAACTTGCTAAACCAAGTTTGTTATACATGTGGTTTAGCGTTAAACCCTTTCGTACTTAGGTTAATGTTTGTTTACTTAGACAAACAACTTGGAAATCAATCACTTAACCATAGTCTTTCGACCTATATATGGGATAAGTGGTGATCAAACGAAGATTAAAGAGTCCAAGTTCAAAAGCATCAAGCTTATATTATTCATATCAAAGGTTCATTCAAAAGTCAAGTTTGATCCATAATAATCATATAGCCCCTAACCAAACATGTTAATCTACTTAATAATCATAATAACAATACATATAACAATCATGATGAATCCAACATTCATATTATCAAAGGATAGAAACATGTTTTTACCAAATTCTAATAGTAGAGGTTCCAATCTTACAATACCTTTCAAGAATAAAGCAATAATTGACTATAGTAACACTAGCAACTCCAACTACCTAAGATTTTACTTCCTTCTCTACTCGAAAAGTGATGAAGGTGATGGTTAACCTTCAAAAACCTCCTTAGAACTACTAAAATAACTTAGAAAATGATAATTGATGATTGAAAGATGAGATTGGGATGATTTGATCCAAAATTCGTGTCCTATTTATAGCTGAGGATGGGTCATCAGTTGCTGAATTAGGATGAGTGAAGAGTTGCATAATCATTGCAATCATTTATGATTTGGGAGTAACAGTCAGGAAAGTACGCCGCACTTAAGAAATTGTACGCCGCACTTGGTGCTTAATTAAATGGCATTCATTTTATTTAGAAGTACGTCGCACAAAATAAATTGTGCGCCACACTTTGGCTTTAATCATTAACTCCTCTTTAATTTTTCTTCTAGATTCTTCATATAACGACCGTTAGTCCTTTTCGTCACTTTTGCTCCTGAAATGAATATTACACAACAAACAGGCAAACTTTGCAATATTTCATGCGTTAACGTATATATTTAGTGTATTTTCGAGGGATAACTTATCTATATTTGAAGCGTTATCACATATATTCTCATAGCTCTTCTTTATTCAATGGAGCTATGATACAATAACGCTTGTTTTCACTAACAAGTCTAACATAACCTAGCAATGGATCCAAGCTAGCCAGTCGAGCTTCCCTATACCTTAACACATACCTACATCACACAAATATTAGGATAAATTATTATAATTAACATTAGTACTAATTTACTTATCTTAATTCTTCCAAATTAATTCCTATTTACAAAACCACTCTTTTAACCACTTGAACCACTTGATTCCAATATGGAAATTAACTCACTTTAGCAAGCTAATTTAATTACTACACAAGGAAAAATCATACATTGATTTCTCCCAATATTTACTCAGAAAACCTAATTAAAATACAAGATTATTACAACTTAGGCAAATCGCCACTTACTTGAGATGATATTAACAAGAGCTTAGGGCTTGTTCAACAACATGAATTCTTCATCAAGACATCCATTAAAGTCTTCCCTCCCTTTTTCTCTTGTTATGGGTCGACACATACACAAGACCTACTCTAGAGTTTCTCGAACTTGTGAGAATGGTGAATCATGTCAAAACAGGTGAATATTTATCTAAAAATCTGGCCCAACTTTGTAAGTTTGGCAAAATTGGTCTTTTTGATTCTATTTTTTATAAATTTGCCACACTAATTTCCCTAAACCAAACACCTTACTAAATTGACTTGTCATTTGACTTTTAACTTATTTCTAAAGACTAACCAATCACATAAAAGATTTCTAACATATTTATCATATTTTAATATAGGAAACTAGTAATATACTATAAAAGTACCTTATTCGGTTTCGAGGTGTAAAACCCACCTACTACCTACCACCACTGCCACCACCACCCACACCACCCACCACCCTCAACCACACCACTTACCACCACCTACCACCAGCACCAGTAAAACCCAACACCACTACCTACCACCAGCACAACCAATACCTAACACCACCATCCCCACCACTACCACCTACTACAAAGTGGTGGGTAGTGAGTAATGTGTGTTTGGTGGTGGGTGGTGGATGCTGGTAGTGTATGGTTTTATTACTACTCAGGTTACACATAGTTAGTTAATATTAAATATTTAATATGCAGAATTAAACTAATTAGAAACCCTAGCCATGGATCCATGTACATGTTATAATCATTAACTTTAACTATAAGAATAGTTAGGACTTGTGGACCTTTGATTTGCTTGACATGATCATCTTAAACACCCACACAAGAAAGCTGTAGTTATCTACCGATACTCGTAACTTTTGGAATAGCGTTAAATATTTAGTTCACCGCCTTGTGATCTTCATGATTACCTTCATCAACCGAATTAGGGTTTGGGAAACCCTAAATTGGCTCGACTAAGTTTTTGGTAAAACACTAGATCAAACTCGGCTTATGCCAATTGGGGTTCGATCCCCTTTGGGATCTAGGTCAGTCAACGAGAGGGAGAGATTCAGAGGATAGGGTTTAGGGTTGTGTGTTAGTTTTTGTTGGTACAACATTGACTAGGATCTCCTTTATGTTTTAATGATGATAAATAAACGTTCACAACACTTAAAATAACAAACGATAGCCAAAATCCAAAAAACTAGATCATGAGCTCAGTCGCGCTGGTCACGCGTCAACACGTGGCTAGCATGCCACTCTCGGTATCCATTTTTACGGATTTTTAAATGTTAGCTTTCCTCTTACCCGACACATGTGGAAACTTCCATAAAGGTATGTACATGATACTTGAGCATTTGAGAAAACTTCAAATGAGGTTTAGACTTAGAGAGGAGTAAAAACAAATCCTCTTATTTTTCAACAAAACGCCAACTCAATTCTTTTATCAAACGCCTCTAGCCAAGGCCGAAACTTCTATCTAAACCTACTATAAATATATTTCAACATACCATCAAACAAAAGTATTCATTTAGCGTTAATCCGGATTTACAATGTCTCTAATCACGTAACAAGTTTTACTCCCTTATTGGTTAAAGTAATTCAAAGGTCACTTTGCGTAAACGCATCTTTTACCGTTATGGGATATGATTTACTTGAGATGCAAAGCACTTAGCTTGTTAGCGTCAAGGTGATTAGTGATCAAAACCCATTGTTGACAATAATGGATTAAAGTCTAAGTGACTATTTGAGTTTGTAGTAAGTGAAGGTTAATCTTACTTTGATCCTTCCTACCTTTTTCAATATATATGTTTTACAAACTCCCACATTCCTCCATGTATTCCTCACACATCACATATCACTCACTATCCTATAAACATTCCCTAATCATTTGTTAATCCCTTCTTCCAACAAATAATTATTCTCACCTTCTACACAATCTAAACATTCCTTCCTAGTCCCTAAATCATTCTTTAATCACATTTGTCCATATATTTTCTCTCTTAATAGCAATTTGATTATCTACCTAGCTAATCCTTTGATTATCATTATCCTTTTCATAACTCCTCATCGCTTAAACCATCCTTACTTAAACCCTCAAGCTTATCCCTTCACATGACAACTCACATTCCAGTACACAATGTACCTTCCTTTTACTTGTTGTACTTCTTGTCCTCCAATATTCCAACATAGGCTCCTATCCATCACATCTCAACATTCTCTACCACACAATCCCTATTCATTTTCTTCTTCATCTCTACACTTGCACAACTCCCATTTGAATTCAAATTACACACTCACACTTAAAGTTTATCTCATACTCTTCTCCTACACACACTTACACACTTCTACATTTGAATTTAAATCCTCACACACTTACCAAACTTCCCTCCCACACTTTGCCAACTCATCCTTCCTAACAATTCAAATTTGAATTTGAGCAAAGGTCCCTTCTATCACATCACCATCACATCCATTCCAACTCATTCTAACCCATATCCAACTCACCTTTATCCTTATCTTAACATTTAAATTCAAAATTTAAATTTAAATCTTTAGGCTCTAAACCATCACATCATGCCAACTCACCTCTTTCTCATCTTTATCTCACATGTCTATTGTTTGAATTTGAAATTCAAATTATCCCTCCAACATCCACACTTCTTCTCCAAGCCAAGGAATAATCCTTTAGCATATTCTTTATTCCTTTGGCATATTCCTTTTAACTATGCCAAGTCATCAACTTAATCATGGTTAGTTTCCAATTAAACCATATACATGTAAGGATACCCAAAATATACCCCTTATCTAATGGTTCTCATCTATCTCCTTGAACTTGGACAAACACTCCCCAAAATTCTTTTAATTACTTCACAAATATTTTTATCAGATGGCTATTTGAGTTGGTTGACCTTGAGTGTAAGAATAATGGAAAGGTCAAAGCGTGAAGTACAATTAGAGGTTTAACAAGAACAAGTATTTAATATGCCAAAAACCCAAAAAATGAACTCGGGCATTGATTGTGTCGTTGTGTGGTGTTAAATTATGATTCAAGTTTTAAATTTACATTTTGCCGACTTAACCAAAAACAACACTTTAATGGGCAATGTACCCGGTCGGTGGGAGTTTCGTGGTAAGTAGGGTGTCAAACACTTGGAGCGAAGTTAAATCTTTTAATTTATTAATACTTTGGTTTTTCTAATCTAAGTTAGTCTAATCTATGCTAAACCTATGCTAAACCTATGTTAATCCTAAATCTAATGGAAAAGAGGGGTTTTTAGCCTGAGAGACTAGCACAGGTTTTGGTGGTGACTAAAACCAATTCAAGACACTTTAACACACGCAAGCAAATTAACAGAAGATAAAAGAGCAGTCTAGCCAAATATAAGAAAACTGTATTAACCATCATTAATCCAATCAAAACGTTGGTTTGTTTATTAGTGCAATGATTACTTATCTCGAGGCGGCATATTATTCTTAAGACTTAGGCGTTACTTCTTCCTAAGACCTAGACATGTAGAATTCTATCACAATTAAACGCATCCGCATAAAGCATCCTTAAAGCAATGGTGATCTTGTTAAACCCTAGCTCATAGAGACTATACCCACTTACTGCTTAATGGTAATTCATACACTAGTAGTCCACTAACCAATGCTTTACCAATTAATTAATAACATACTCGTTGATACCAAGGTCACCTTATGGTCCAACTAAGCTCACAATCTAAGGGCAAAAATAGGTCGTTATTTTTGATCCTATTGGTCTAGATGTATAAATCACTATATGGACAGCTATCCTGACATCTAGATTTCTTGGTCCATATCACTAGATCCAGTTGAATGATAGGTCGCATACAAAAGCACGTAAATAAGTATAAATTGATAAACATAAACAAGCAATCAACGATAAATTAAGAAATCGAGATAAACAAACCAAACATTAAAACTTCAAAATAATGGCTAATACCCTAAGGTATTAGCCTTCAAACATCATAATTAATACAAAAGTAATGATTTAGCCAAGGTAAACTAACCGAGTTAACGAATGATACCAAAAACTGAACGATTACAAGAGTATAAGAAATTACACGTTGTCTCCTATGGAATTAATCGCGTTGCTCGACCTCTTCTACCCTTTTTTCTCCTCTGAAAATCGACTTTTATGGTTTAGGTATCGAGAATATGATTTAGCACACTTAAAACTCGTTTTTGAGTTTTCTATTTATAGGGTCTGGAATATGGTCGATACAGTGTATCCAAAGTCTTGGATACGGCGTATCGGGGGTTTCTTGGAGTAGGGACCATGTTTGATATGTTCTAGAATATTTTATTTCCATATAGCTTGAACATGGCGTATTGGTTTTCCCTGGATACAGCGTATTGATCTTGTTTCCTTCGTGGTATTTTGTGAAGTGCAGGCACATATACGCCGTATCTTCCTTGATGGATACAACGTATTAGATGTTAGAACAGTAATCTTCAAATATCTTTGTTTAAGCTCCAGAATGCGTGCCTTTTAGTTAACTTTTACTAAGTACTCCATAATTACTGCAATTCTCAAATACAAACGATTAAGTTACAATTCTTTGCAATAATTATACAAAATGGGTTAATTACATGGGATAACTGATGCTATAAAATAGACGTTATTTGATGTTATGAATTTAAATAGATGATATTTCGGTTTCTGGTGGTGGTGTTGATGGCCGTGAGTTTAAATAATAGTGGATATGAAATTATTTGGATTGTTATTGCCTATTTTAATTTTAATTAGTATTTGTTTGTACAGTTATTGTTAGAAAATCGTTTAACCGGATAACATTTGCTCATCGCAAAATATAGTCACATAGTATCCGACGCCGCATTGCGCGGGTACCCTGCTAGTATATTCTTAATTATAAAGTTTCTTTTTTTAGAAATGTCCTCGTTTATTAAAGTCATCAAACCCAAAATATCATGATCGTAATAATAATAGTGTTTATCATCTTTATAAAATCCAACAAGTCTCATATTAACCCAATTGACTTTTAAAAGTCAACGTTTAACTTTTCAATATATATATTTTTCCTTAAATCTGACCCGTTCAAAACGACCCGCTAGATTACATTTTCACGACTCGGACTCTAAAGCACTTTGATGTAAAACAATGTTTCGGACAACTTTTTAGTTTTACCCGAGACCCGAAACTCGAAGGAAAATAACAAAAATACCCCTGCAAGTTTCTGCGCAGTTTTTAATATATACTTTATTATCTAACCCTCGGCTTGGTCTAAATTCTTCGTTTCAAATCGTTAAATTATGAAATTTACATGTCAAAAGCGAAACGGCATTCCGGACAACTTTCGTGTTTGCCAGAAGGCTAAAATGGGCTCGAAAGTGCTTGAAATGACCATTCAAAAATCTGGACAACAAGTATATAATACAATAGCTGTCAATTTATATAAAAATTTCCAAACTTCGTTCGGTCATAAAATCTTTGTTATTAGGAGTTACAGAACGATCCATCTATCAAAACGTTCATTAGGACGAACTCTATCATATTTTTAAATCAAAAGTTAATTTTTATAATTTCTCGACCCTCGAAATCCGAGCCAAACTTTCTGCTCGAATTTATACTTTTCAAAACCCATCAAAACCACATTTTGGCTTCCGACAACCTCGAAATGCTATCAACTAGCTTATTTTTATCATCCAATATCAATTCTAATCTAGTCTAACGCAAGATTCTCGGATTCCATCACATGCAATAATCAAAACGCAATACAAAAATAAGAATAACATTACGATATTGTAATTAAAAAACTTACAACCAATAATGAAATATTTTTGGCTTTCCCCTCTTTTGACCGAGTTCGGACGCAAACCCAACAACCAAAACCGAACCTTTTCCAACAAAACCAAGCTTCTAATAATGATTATCTACCCACGATAAACCCACTTATCAACCGAAAACACTTGAATCAAACCCGAACTCCAACTTCAAAAATACTTATTGCATGTATGATTTTCTTAGTGGAATAGGTTTAGTTTTTCGTGGGGATTAATATTTTCAAAGTGGATCGTATTGCATGTCGATTTTTAAAGGTGTTTGGGTGGTGGTGGTGCTCGTCCGACGATGGGGAAGAGAGGGGGGAGAAACATTTTTTTTTGTAAAATGGAAATAAGGGTGTGAGTGTTTGTTTATATAGGGAAGCACTTTTGGCTATTGACACAATTGATCCCTCAAAGTTTATAATTTATAACACAAGTGTGTTTGTTTCGCGTTTACAACCGACCATAGGCTCGGGTTTTATAAATTCATAATTATTTTTCTTCCGTTGACGTTATTTTATTTTTAAAACATTTAATAAAATGTTAAACCACGTAAAACACGACTTTTAATCACGGTTTTTACGAAAACTAGGGGAAAGCCATAAAACACTAAAATTAATATAGTTTCGCTCTCGGAGCAAAAATATAAAAAATTTCAAAATTTCTCAAATGCTTTAAACGAATAGAAATTTGAAACACGGCTTGCGAAATAGCCAAAAATAATAATTTTTATCAAATCGCCCAAAAAGAAAAATGATTATTCCATATTAATCGTAGAAAATAAATCGTAGCTCGAGATAATCATCAGCCTAAAACTCGGGTTGTTACATCATCATTGTGTCTCGAATAGATATACCAAGTCAAGTTCTAAAATCTACAACATCACCGGCACACTCATATTTTTGTGGAATCTGGGTAAACATTTGGAAAAGGATAAGGTTAAATCCTCACAATATCTAACAAGGGTTATTATGTGCAGGTTATGTATCAAGTAATTTCACAAAAGTATGCTTGAATTTTTTTTAAATTTGAGCATAATTTAAGGATTTTAGTGTGAAAAATAGGACAAGTATCATTTTAATTCCCATCCCCCCACTCGAATTATACAACATTCTCGTTGTATAGATAAAACATTAAATATGGGAATTAAAAAGAATTAGAATGAGAAACTCCCCTGATATTTTGATCGGTAGATTCTTCATGTTGAGTTTATGAGCAAGAACGTGTAGAACAACCGTCTTGGGTTTCAAGACTCCAACACTTCAAAATTTTCAGATCGTAGATTCTCCACCAACATTGTCGATTTCTTTTCTTTCAGCGAGGTCATGTGCAAATTATAGGAAAA
This sequence comes from Tanacetum coccineum, assembly GCA_026074375.1. Classification (NCBI taxonomy): domain Eukaryota; kingdom Viridiplantae; phylum Streptophyta; class Magnoliopsida; order Asterales; family Asteraceae; genus Tanacetum; species Tanacetum coccineum. The sequence continues at coordinate 4,285 of BQNB010140697.1, read as the reverse complement.
ACGACGCATTCCTATCTTGATACCTACGGTTAATTTAAACTAAACTAAATACTAAATACAGGTCAGTCTGTTGAATACGCCGTATCATGTGCATGAATACGCCGTATTGACAGAACTGACAATAATGTTTTTAAAGTGCATAAAAATAAATGACTGATAACTTTCAGACAATCAATACGCCGTATGGTATGGAGCGGACACGCCGTATTGATGTTTGGGAAGATAGACTTGATAAAAATAAATAACAATCCGGGTTGTCTCCCAGGAAGCACTTTTGTTTACAGCGAAGTCTTTAAGTTAGAATTTTCCTTCCTTCTTTTCTACTCGTCTCTGGTTACCATCTATCTTTCGTCCATTATGCGAAAGATTTCTTGGTATGCTCGGTATGCATCTTTGCTTGTACTCATCAAATCATCGTATTCGTCTTCTTTAACAGCAACATACTCTTCGTCATCTCTGAATGAATACTTGATCATCTCGAATCTTCTTATATTGCAAACCAGCAGCTCATGAGTTTCATTACAACATATCTCTTGTCTTTCATCAACTTCATGATCCATCTCATATTCATGATCATGGTTTGTATCATCATACACGTTCCATTGTTTCTGTCGTTTGTAACTTGATTCATCGTCATCGTCTAAAGTTCCTTCCATGATAGCTTTGTTTCTTAAAGCTTCTTCTTTCAGTTCTCCGTCCTCCAAGGCTTCGTACCATTCATAATTATGATAATGAAGTGAGTTTCCAATTATGTAAGCTCCAGGTAAGTTTCCTCCATTACAGTATCCATCATTCCTCCAACTACATGTTGGCCATTCTGAACATCCAGTTTTATAATTGAAACGTTTGCAACAATGTGTAACTGGTGTGGGTTCTTTCCATGCTCCATAATTCGTCCATGGTTTTTTGTACACCCATGGCACATCATTGTTCCATTCGTAAATCCAATCGTCCTTAAATTCTTTATAAGTCTTGAATCCTTCAATGTCTTTAGTAAGGAGATCAGGATCTATGTTGAGTAGGTAACTGAACTCTTTGAATTCTTCGCACAACGGTGTTTCATAATCGAACAGGTTTGTTTCAATTCTAAAGATTTCACCGATTTCTTGTTCATCATTGTGATCAGTTTCCTCAAGATCGGAAGTTTAATCATTCGTTGGCTTAATTTCGTCACTTCCTAATTTCTAGTAGTCCCACAAAGCTCCTTTAGTAAGTATATCCATCGTCTTGTAGTTCAAAAACTTTGAGGCCAACCAAATTTTGAACTTGGGATTAGTGGGGTCCCACTTAATTATGAGGTTGTTAATTCCGCCAGTGCGGGAAGGCGGGTAGTATTTTCTAAAAAATTTTACAGTCAAATCAACCTAACTAGTAATTGATCTTTTAATTCAATCAAACCATCTCCATGCATCTCCAACCAATGAGATTGGGAAAACAACAACTCTAAGTTTATCCTGATTCACATTCGGCAAATCAATTGGGTCAACAATGTTTAGTAAGTATTCGATATGCTCGACCGCGTCTTCCCCATTAGTACCACTAAAGGCATTATTGTGCAAATCATCAAGGAATTTTCCATTCAGCTCATAGGCGTTCTTTCCATTAACCGTAATGCTCTTAATCCCTAAATATTAATTTTCTTGGTCATTAGTCACGATTTTTCTCGTTGTTGATTTTGCTTCTTTGTCTGCCATCTCTTCTTCAATCAACTATCTTTGATATGCACGATCTATCACAAAGGTGAAAATATCAGCAGGATTTGTTCTGAAGAAAGAATAAAAAAATTAAGCACAAAATCAAACACGAAAACTCAGATTTTGTTTCAGATGATCGATACGCCGTATTCAATTAAAGTGAATACATCGTATTAATCTGTTGAGAGAATACGATGTATTAGAAATAAAGTTGGATACGCCGTATCCAATGGAAGTGGATACACCGTATCGGTTTATCGACCAAAACTGTGTATTATGGAAAACATTTAAATACGCAAACAATTAAACACACAAATATACATAATTTACAGAATTATACACTAATCTAAATTACACTAATCCTAAGGGTTAGATCTAATCTAATGCTAAAAACCAAAATATCAAATAAAAATCAAGATTAATTCTCACTCCCCGGCAGCGGCACCAAAACCTTGATGTGTCGTTGTGTGGTGTTAAATTAAGATTCAAGTTTTAAATTTATATTTTGTCGACTTAACCAAAAACAACACTTTAACGGGCAGTGTACCCGGTCAGTGGGTGTTTCGTGGTAAGTAGGGTGTCGAACACTTGGAGCGAGGTTAAATCTTTCAATTTATTAATATTTTGGCTTTTCTAATCTAAGTTAGTCTAATATATGCTAAACTTATGCTAAACCTATGTTAATCCTAAATCTAATGGATAAATGGGGTTTTTCAGTCTGAGAGACTGGCACAGGTTTGGTGGTGACTAAAACCAATTCAAGACACTAAAACACACACAAGTAAATTAACAGAAGGTAAAAGAGCGGTCTAGCCAAATATAAGAAAACTGTATTAACCATTATTAATCCAATCAGAATATTGGTTTGTTTATTAGTGCAATGATTACTTATCTCGAGCATTCTTAAGACTTAGGCGTTACTTCTTCATAAGACCTAGACACGTAGAATTCTGTCACAATTAAACGCATCCGCATAAAGCATCCTTATTTACTGATTATAATCTATCTTAAGGATTAAAGCAATGGTGATCTTATTAAACCCTAGCTCATGGAGACTTTACTCACTTACTGCTTAATGGCAATTCATACACTAGTAGTCTACTAACAAAGTCTTTAAAAATTAATCAAGAATGTACTCGTTGATACCAAGGTCACCTTATGGTCCAACTAAGCTCACAATCAAAGGGAAAATATAGGTCGTTAATTGTGATCCTATTGGTCTAGATGTATAAATCACTATATGGAGAGCTATCCCGGCATCTAGATTACTTGGTCTGTATCACTAGATCCAGTTTAATGATAGGTCACATACAAAAGCACGTAAACAAGTATGAGGATAAACATAAACAAGCAATTCAACGATAAATTAAGAAATCGAGATAAATAAACCAAACATAAAGATCTTCATAACAATGGCTAATACCCGAAGGTATTAGCCTTCAAACGTCATAATTAATACAAAAGTAATGATTTAGCCAAGGTAAACTAACCGAGTTAACAAATGATACCAAAAACTAAACGATTACAAAAGTATAAGAAATACACGTTGTCTCCTATGGAATTAATCGCGTTGCTCGACCTCTTCTGCTCTTTTTCTCCTTTGAAAATCGACTTTTATGGTTTAGTTATCAACAATATGATTTAGCACACTTAAAACTCATTTTTGAGTCTTCCAGAATATTTTATTCCAATATATCTTCCAGAATATTTTAGTTATCAACAATATGATTTAGCACACTTTTATGTTGGATACGACGTATTGGGGGTTTCTTAGAGTAAGGACCACGTTTGATATCTTCCAGAATATTTTATTCCAATATAGTTTAAATACGGCGTATTGCCTTTCCTAGATATGGCGTATTGGATCTTGTTTCCTTCGTGGTCTTTGGTGAGTGCAGGCACAAATACGCCGCATCTTCCTTGATGGATACGGCGCATTGGTTGTCAGAATAGTAATATTCAAAATATCTTCGTTTAAGCTCCAGAATGCGTGCCTTTTAGTCAATCTTCACCAAGTACTCCATAATTACTGCAATTCTCAAATATAAACGATTAATTAACAATTCTTTGCAATAATTATACAAAATGGGTTAATTACATGGGATAAATGATGCAATAAAATAGACGTTATTTGATGTTATCTGTAAGACTTATCACTTCACACACTTCACACACAAAATTAAAAGAAAAACTAGAGAGAGAGATGAGTTTAGAGAGAGAAAATAACAAATAAAATGGCTACACATTAAAGAGTAAAAATGAGCAACACCCTATCCACATGAGGATAGGGCTTTATATAGTAATGTACTTGGGCCAGCCTTGGGTTTAAGTGGGCTTCCAAGGCCAGGCTTGATATCTAATGGGATTTAAAGCCCGTAACTAGGCCCAATTAGCTTATAGAATTCTCGGGAACATATACTAGACCAATACAAGGTTCAAGAATCTTAATGACCATCACTTTACATAAAACTAAGTCTAACATTATCAAATATCCCCCCACTTGAATCCTACTTGTCCTCAAGTAGCCTTTAGAAGTTTATAAAAATGTATCCTTAAGGATTTTTCCGTTTAAGCATTTATTTGATCTATTA
>BQNB010140696.1:0-11772 GCA_026074375.1 Tanacetum coccineum | reverse complement strand
ACCTTTGCATGTCTTTTATGAAAGAAATCCAATTAAGGTTACTTACCTCAATAGATCTTGTGAATGTTTCTTTGTAGAAATAATGATGGTTTACTAAAGGTTAGTTACATGTAATTTGGACTTTTAAACAAGAGACTGACAAGAGGAATATGTTTAAATCTAATGCCATAGGGCGGATCTACTTAAACCAAAGATGAATCTAGGACGAAGGATCCATCGATCTATGAAGGTGCCAAATTTGGGCAAGGATCATTTTCACATTATTTGGTAGATGGTGTTGACATTAGGTTATTAGGAGAAGCTTATATAAGTTATAAGGGTTCTTGGTTTGAGTTTTCGGAAATGACATCCAAGTCTTGCTTATCAAGTTGGAGTACTTATGAGTTTCCCGATGGAAATTTATAAGTCGTCACTCCTACTTAGAGTGTGTTAATTTTAACATGTATAATTTGACCATAGCTAATAACACAAACATTTAAACACTTTAGACTCAATGAGACATCTTCATTGCAAGTGTGAGTTACAATTTGATGACTAATCTTGTTGTCTTACAATCGACTTCGTGATTTCATGTAATAACCGAGGATGGTTAAACATGTAGACTCGAAAAATATCTATGGTCATTTGATTGATATTTCTGTGATCTAGATAAATCCTAATCTCGATTTCATGTTCATATTCCAAATTTGTAATTAGATTGAATAGTGAGATTGATTATCGTTTGAATAATAATCATCTTCATATTTGAAATCTTCTTACGATCACCTATTAAAAGAAAGCACAAAAATGGTTTGTGGAATATGTTCAATTTTTCCTAATCCTAACCTTAGATGGTTAAAAGGTTCTCATTTGGCGAAGAAGAAATATTATGCTTATTTAGTAAAGTAAGAGAGAGTTTTGATGAGAAGATAGTTTGAGTTTTGAGTTGTGCTTTTGAATTGTTTGAGCAAAGTTACATATGTTGTGCATTTGCTCATGTTTGGCTTTTCGGAGATGACGACTTTACCAATTGCATTGCAAGGTAAATTACTTGAATATTTTGGACAAAACATTCAAGTCGTCAATCCTACTTCATTGTGTATTTTATGCATATATTTGCCAAATATTTAGAACACAATTATTGGACAAGTAGACTCAATATGCCATCATTTACATAAGTGTGAGTTATGATCCGATACATATTCTTATCTTCTTGGAAAATGATGTAGTTATTTTCATATCAATCGAGTGTGATTGATTATGTAGGTTTAAGATAATATCTCTTGTTACCTTTTGATATAATCTTAAAGCTAGACAAATAAGAATCCTATTTCTTGTCCATGCTCGAAAACTTGTCAATTAGATTCGATAATAATATCAATCATAATTTGAATAATGAATCGATATATATTTGAAATCTTTCTTCACCCTTACGAACACTCCTTTTTAAAAGAAAACAAATAAAGATTTTCATAGTGTGTTCCATTAATCCTAAGACTAGTTTTAAGTGTGAGGTTGATGAATAATAACAAGTTAATTTCTTACTTCAAGATTGTCATATATTTTACTTGTGCGAAAAACTATTTGTTGATATGTATAGTATGCATAGTTTTTGACATTTTATGAGTATATAAATGATTTTCCTAACCATTTTTATGCAACATACATCTTTTTTTAAAATACTATACATTTATAAAAAGAATATAATTATGTGTGTGCGTTAGAACAATGCAAGCACAAGCAAAGTTTAAAAATACATTTTCTTTTACTTAATTACCAATGTATTAATAAAATCTTTTATTTTGTTTAACCAACCCAAGGTCACCAAGGGTCAAACAAAGCAAGACATGAAAAAGATTTAGACACTCTTGTTGGAAGAGATTAATGTGTTAGAAAATATTTTAGTGACGGATTTTATCAAAATATCTTAGGCATTATATTTCCACACACTTGACTAACTATTTAACCTCGTTTCTAATTATGGTTTTACTACACCAAATAATCTACAAGATGTTTATGTAACACTTGTAAATATAGTGATCTATGCCTATATGCAATGCACAAACTAGTAATATACAAATAGCATACATGGAAAAAGTGTTAATATATATAATTAGCTCAAATACAAATATTAATGATTACTTATAAAATATCTAATTAAACACAGTTGAAGCAAAAGTAAACACACAAAATCATCAAGCATACACATAAGGATATTCATCGTCCGTTTGGTAGTAATATAAAAACGATGTATACAAAGCTAGATTTTATTTGAAACAAAAATAGTTCTTGTCCCCATTTTAAAAAAAATTTAATCAATATCAATGTATTTTCAAGGATAAGTTGACTATGTAATCTCGACTATTGAAAAGAAAAGGTAAACTACAAGTTTTACGTTAAAACAAAACATATAGTTTTGACCACTATATAGTATTTTGCATTTCTGACTCACTTAAGTTTAGAATAAAGACTTGGAAGTATTTTTAAATGAAACTAGACTCGATTATCTTCGAAATTGCGGGTGGCACGACTTCTACGGACTTACGGTTAATTTTATATGATTTTTCGAAGTTTGCCAAAAACTGATGAAATAGACAGGCGGCCCCCATAAAGGTGACGGCCCCCAGATATATTTGGGGGCCGCCCGAATATTTATGGGACCGCCACCAGTGACCCCAAAACACGTTTTTTGTTCAAAATCATTTTGTAACTTAATTGTAGAACACATGACTTTAAAAAGTTGTTCCACCACATAAATTTTGTGTTTTAGACATCATTTCTACTCTTACGACTTAGACAAACATAAGTTGACACTTCCAAGTTCTTTTGAGAAAATTTTCCTTCAAGCTAGTATACGAAGTATATTTAATAACAAAACTAGTACGAATCAAACAACAAAACACTTTGTACCCAAATTTGTCCCCCTTCATGGGTAATTGATACTGGATCGTACTCTATTTTAAAGAAGACCATTTGTGTGTTTTTGGAAACTAGAGCGACGACGTGCACGAACCAATTTGTGGAAACTTAGAGGGGGGTGAATACGTTTCCATTTAAAAACTCTAAGATCAAACATTACATCACTCTTCTACTGGCAGTCCCATATATATATGGGGGGCCGCCCAAGTATATCAGGGCAAGGTGGCCGCCTGAGTTATATGAGAACCGCCACCCAAAAGAGGTATTTTGGAACTAGATCTTATTGTATCAATTACCCGATCAAGTTTGACGCAATATGAGAAGTGTCGATAATAGGTTTACAATAGCTAACACATATTCTAACAATATAACCCATTCCGCAATAATTAGCACAAAGATCTACACAACCTTAACTAACAATATATACACAACCATTCACACATACATGACATCAAAGCAAGTTAAAAGTAAAGCTATAAATGTAAAGAAATACGTAAAGCGAAAGGTAAAATGAAATGCAAAACCGACACGGTATTAATAGTGTTCGGTCCACGAAGCTCCTCATTCCTCTTCGCCCTACTCCACTCCTCGAGTATTCAACTCGAGAGTTACTTCACTAATCAACAAGCTCCCTTTCGGCGGAGAAAACCTTATACTCATGCTTACATTATTTTCCGACACTAAGCTAGATGTCAAATCCTTCTTCGGGTACAACCAAACCTGTTATGTTTTATGGCCCAACATAACAAACATTGTGTTTTATGGCCTAAACACATAAACCGCGTCGCTTACATTATTTTTCGACACTAAGCTAAATGTCGAGTCCTAATCTTAGCGAGAACCAAACTACCACTTCACCAATGTATTTTAAGGCCTATGGTATGTGCTATTTTACACATAACAGATAAAAATGCATTATATTTGTATATTTTGTGATTTGTGTCTTGCAGGTACAGATATTTATAAAAAAGGACAAAATCGAAGCAAAAACGAACAAAGCCGAGCACGGGAATGGAAAGAGGATGAAAAACCAAAGCCAAAGGCGTTCCCATCTTCCATGGAGCAACCCGAGCCTATTTTATTGGGCGGGTCAGCCCAAGATTGATATCTTTAAGCCTAAACCTATTTATAAAACTTAAGTCCAAATACATATGACTTTAATCCAAAAACTCATTTTTTTGGCCCAATTAAATAACTTAAGCCTAACACTATTTCACCAAACCCAGTCAAAAGAGTCCAAGTCAATGCCCTAAATTATACATAGTCAAAACACTGTACTTCGTTTATCCCTTCCCTCTCAAATTACACAGACTTCAACACACACATGGGTAAAACCTTTTTTTCACTCACCAAACAACCCAAATCTCCCACGTTTCTCATAAATCACTTCTAGAAGGAAACCCTGCCACGTTTGACAGTTACTTGACACGCTGGCGATCCGGGGCATTTCTATTGGTGGATTTAACATGTACGTGATCCAAGGGTTGATTGATGATCGGAATTGATTCAAGGGTCAGGATTGAATAAGGGAGGAGCGTCTCAAAGCCTAGAACCTTCTCCTCAAGGCTATAAATTGAAGGCTCTCACACACAGTTGAAGATCATCTAGGAGTAGGAGTAGAGTAGGGTAGAATAGCTTATTTTCAGCTTATTTGTTTTTTCTTAATGTAAATTTTCCTTTAAAAGCCATGTAATCTTCTCCTTATTAATAAAATTGCATTTTACTTTAAAATTATGTTGTACTTTTATGAGAATTTTGCTTAATATGATAATAAGCTTTAAATAAGCTCAATTAGCTCTGAATAAGCTGTTTGTTGTTCACTTATACTCTCTAAGCTCAAATAAGCATCCACAAAGCTTATTTGAGCTAATTTGATTGATTGTTCAGTTTGGAAAAAGGAAATAAGCATTGGATGATAAGTTGGCCTTGGAGGAGCTTATGGGTTTTTAGATTGCTTATTCAATAAGCTGGGTAGGTTAGAGTTTAATAGGGTAAAAATTACCCTGTTTTGACAAAGGAGGTTGAGGTAACACTCCTTTTACCATGTTTAGCTTCATTACTTGTTTAAGCTTATCATGCCTCTTATTTGCTTATTACTTGCTTATCCTATGCCTTTTGCTTGCTTATTATTGTTTAGCTGTGCTCACTCAGTTCCATTTTAGCTTAATATGTTCATTTGTTAGCATAGAATAGTTTTCATTTGCATTTTCTAATAATATGTCCTAATGTTTAGCTATTATAGCTTATAAGTTTAGCTTATCAATAAGACCTTGTCTGTCCTTATTTTGTGCCTACTTATGCTTGATTTGCTTATTAGTCTATCTGCTTTCATTAATCTGAGCTTAAATCAACTGTTTGTAGCTTAAAAATGGAAAATCAAATTCTAAAGGGGTGTTTGGCACAAGGGTCGGATTGGGTCAAAATAGGTTAGAAGTTGTTCTCGGGTTTTTAGTCAGTTTTAAAAAGTTTAATTTTAGTCTTAGAGTTAGAGTAATTCAGTCTTTAAAGTCTAAAATTTAAATTTTAGGTTCAATAGATCTATAGTTTGAATCTGTGTGTTTTTAGCTCATCATAGTAGCTTGACTCGTTAGATCTTGTTTAGCAGCAATTATATGTTGCTTTCATGTTTGTTTGAGTCTAATTATGCAATAGAATGAGTTGAGTTTTAGTGAGCAATTGTTTTTTTTGTTTGTGTCCTAATCTATCAAAAACCTTAAGTCTATTTTCAAAAGAATTTTTCCTAATTTTCAAAAGCAAACTTTGGTTAGCTAAAAGCTGTTTTAAGGTCTGAATTTGATTTTTAAACACTTAGATATGCGATCATCTAGCTTCATCTGTTTCTAGCTTTTGAGTTTTCACTTTAGCCTAATCTAGCTTAAATCTAAGGCTGCAAATTAGCATTTTGTCATTTGTTAAAACTTTTAAAAAAACCAAAAAAAAAATAAAATAATGTAATTTGCCTGCATCAGGTTTTTCAATTAGCATTTTCTTAGCTTTAATAGATTTCAAAATAATTTTCAAAAGCAGTTTTGAGTAGTTTGGAGGTTAGGCTTTTAAGTGGTATAAGCCAATAGTCCATAAGGATCCATTTGCTTACTTAAAAATAAGCTCAAAGTTGGTTGTTAGTCTGTTTTGGAAACTGTTTTCCCTTAGGTGCTTATTAATGCTTTTTCAGTTTATGGCTTATAATTTTAGCTTAGATTTGATTCAATCTTGCTTATTAGGTTAAAGGTAGGGTTTAGGTAGCTTATGTAGTTCTAGTTTCATCTTATTCTTATGTTTTTTCCTCTGCTAATCTAGTTTAAAAAAATGAAAAAGGCCATTAGTTTCTTTAAGTAAAAATCCTGTCAAATTTAAAAGCACTTTTCTTAGCTTATTTTTGAATTTTGAAAAAAAAGGTTGCTTCATAAAAGTTGCTTATTTCAGCTGTTTTATAAGTAAGTTTTAAAATTTTTGGAAAATATAAAAAAGTTTCAGCAAAAGGGAATCCATGGGGTCGAAAAGCCATGACCTCCCTCCTTTGCACAACACAAGTCTCACAACTACATACCACCGCACTACCATTCGCCCTTGGTCTTTTCATTAGGATATTTTCCTCTTCATAAATGTCTATAGGTCCATTTTAGTATTAGGCATATTCGAGCTAATTTGCTTATTTTCTGCTTTTTCAATAAGCCACTTTTCTTGTTCATATTTTACTTAGGATCAACATTGTTCAAAGTACTTTTAGTTAATTTTTTAGATTTTTATAAAGTAGTTTAGTATTTTTAATTAATTTTCTAGATTAAAATCATTTTTAATTCATAATAAATAAAATAAAAAGCAAAAAATATAATTGTTTTTCTGAAAATTATTTTAAGTCATTTAGGATCTATAAAAATTAGATTTGCATTTTTAGGATTTAATTTTGATAATTTTGCTTATATGTCGCATTTTAAATTTCCCGTTATCATTTACGTGTTTAATTTCCTGAATGCTTTAATTGTCATAATTGTTTGTTTGTCTTTACATGTTTTTATGCGTTTTCATTAGTAGAATTAGAAACCAAATCAAAATCTTTGAAACCATTCAAATCACGCGATCACGGACTTAACAGATTTTCAATTCGCACTTCATTGGGGAATAAACGACTCGGGATGTTTTTGAGACAACTTTGTTTAAAAGTTTGTTTCTTAAATCCGACGGAAAATACTTACTATACTATAATTGTTTACATCCTTATATACTTATATTATATATAGTATGTTTGGCCGTAATCAATTTTTGGCGCCGCTGCCGGGGAGGTGTGTTCGATTATCGTGTTTCGTTTAAAGATTAGTGTTTTGAAGACCCTTCCTCGTGAAGTTATCATTTTTCATTTGTGAATATTTTCTTCTATTTTATAAAAATACAAAAATATTTTACACTTCTATTTTCTTTTATTTTAATATTAAAAATTACCGTTTGTTAATCGTTGTTACGGCTCACCTTTAGATTACGTGCTATAAGGAAAGTTTAAGGATGGTTTGATCCTAAGAACATCACCCAAAAGGAGAAGGGTTTTTAATAAGCTTCGCGCTGACCAGCTCCTCCGCTTTCTTGTACGTATTTTTAGAGAGTTACCGTGCACTTTTGATTTATCGGTCCCAAAAATATTTTCTCTTTGTTTTAAAAATACATAAAAACCCAAAAATATTCTCCGTAACCTCAAATCCGTTTAATTCTTTCTTCTTATCCTCTATATTGTTTAATTCTAATGACGTCATATTACCAACCTAGTTGCTACGGGTGTGGAGGTCCTTTAGACGGTTCGATTTGTCGACAATGTAATTGCAAAAAGTGTGGAAATATGCGTTATGGAGAAATTTGTTTTCATTGTAAGTATGATACAAATCCGAATTCTCTCAATTTTTCCGACTACCCTCTAAAACCCCAGTACGAGACGAATATTTGTGAGTTATGTGAAAACGATGCTCATTATGGTTACGATTGTCCACCTCAAGTTCCGTTTGTTTACAATCAGAACCCGTGTTTCGATCAAAACTTCGATAATAATTTTCCACTAGCTTCACCGAGATTTTTCACAACAAAATTTTAAAACTACGGGGGTCCTTTATGCAACTTTTTTCAAGTGTCAACCCGTAACCAAAATTTTCGATTATTCTAATTCTTTCGGTTTTGACCAATATCAACCCCCGCAATTTTCCGTCACTCATCAACTTCCTTGGAGATCGAATAAGGATATGTTGCTAGAAATGGCAAAGCTAATTAAAAATAATCGAGCCCTTTTTAATAGCAATATTTTTCCTCATGAAGAAATGAGTATGAGAGTATTGTTGTCTAAGGAAAGAATTCTCAACATAAATTCAAGATTGGACGAAGAGCAAATTAAGCCATGGAGTTTGCCAGAATTGCTACTTCAACTTTCTAATGATTCACGAACTATAAATGAAATTTTTAAACAACGTGAAGAAAAGCGTATTGAACGTGAGCAAGCGGCTAATCTGGCATTTCAGAATGAGTAGGAGGAGCAGGCAGCTCAAAGTTTTACTCCATAAGGAAAATTTTTCCTATTATTGACATGATGAAGAATATCCCCTATCAATATAGTGAATATCCTAGATAGACGTCTAAGCAATCACACCCGACTTACCAACCAAGGAACCCGATAACTCTCTAAGTATGGGAGACGAACATCTTAACACTATTCCGGAAACGGAATCAGACGAAGTAATAAAGTCTAGTGTTGAGGACCTTGTCCCAATCCCAAGTGAGTCCAAGGGTATTTTTGACGATATTTGTGATGTGCCGTTTTGTGATAATGATCATTTTGATGCCGAATTTAGACTTATTGACTCTTTGTTTAGTCGAGAAATTTCGATCACATATCCTAAGATTGATTTTCTTCCCGAGGAGTTCGCCGGTGGACTCGATCTTATTGATCTAATTCTATCGGGAATTGATGAAGACGATTTTGATGAAGAAGGAGCGGTTGATATTGATATCGAGGACGAAATTCTTTGTGAGAAATTATTAAATGTTAATCTTCTTATTGATAAGATCAAATCATTGAATCTTACTTCTTCTATTCCTTTTGTGCTCAAATATCCCTCCTCTTCTCCTATTTCCGTTGTGAATAGTGACTTTCTTATAGGGGAGGTTGATACATTTCTTGTTCCGGAAGAGTCAATACCACCGGGTATCGAGAGTGATTTTGACTTGGAAGGGAATATTATTTTTCTTAACGACTTACTTAACGATGATCCTATTCCGGAGTATGAGCGTTTTACCTTCGACATTTAGCCCGATGCGCCCGTAATAAACAATTTTGATGAGCTTAATGAAGACAAATGTTTTGACCTAGGGGGAGGTGAGATTGTTTTTTTCATAAATGTTGAAGATGACGATTCCTTCATATTTTTCATTCGGGCTTTTCTCCCGTTTCTCACCTACCATGAGGATTCTCTCCTTTAACCTTCTCTCGACACCCACCCGGTAGGAGACGAACAACCATATTTGACCCCGCCGACATCTCCACTTAAAACTGGTGGCATCTCATCGGGATGGAACTTTCATGTGCTTTAATGTTTATCCAAACATTAATGAAAGCCCGATTGAGATTTTCTCTTCCATTTGCTCCCCCATGGACAACTTAATTCGGGGTCGAGTCAAGCTCGTGACTCGGTTAACAAAAACAAGCATTTCTATCTTCTTATCTATTTTCTAACATTTGATGTGAGGAGGCTCGCCTTTTCCTTTCTCATGTTTTGTGTTTTGTGGTTTTATGTCTAGGATTTCTCGGATTTTGAAGACTATCGTGCTCATGGTTTTGTCCATTCATATACTCGAGCTTCATATCCCCAGCTTCATTTAAGGAATCCAATATCTAAATCTTATCGACTAACGTTTATCTTTAGCATAATTAATAAATGGCTTTAGATTTGCGTGGAGACCCCTTTATATCAAGATTATGCATTGAAATTAGTGTAGGGGAATCTCACATTGAGGACAATGTGTAGTTTTAGTATGGGGGGAATCTATCGATTTGATTATACCTGCAGCCAGTTGTTCATAACGTAACCCGATTTTCTTTCTTTTTTCTAAACTACCAAAAAAAAGTGATTTATAAAAATAGCAAATTTAAAAAAAAGTGTGCATGAAAAAGTGATAAATGTTGGAATAAAGTGATGAAATAAGTGTTGTGACACAAATAAAGGTGAGAACGAGAAATAAATTTTGATCCGACCGGTTTTATACCTTAGCTTTTTTCCTTAACATATTTAAATCGAGTTTGTTGCTAGTCTTATGTAGGCTTAAACCATTAGCCGAACGTCGATTTATTATAGTTAAAAAATTGTTGCCCAGTCTATGGTGACTTGTTAACGTGTCGAACTTAATTCTCTAGGCAAAGCATTCGCAAGTCACTTTCTTAGAGATTTAAATTGCAAGAACTGAGAAATGATAGAGATTAATTCTAAGTCATGATACTAAACGTGGAATAGTTGGTTTTCTTTCAAGCTCATAGGCTAAGCATTCGAAAGTCTCTTCCTTAGAGATTTTAAATTGCGAAGAACGAGAAATGATAGAGTCGAGTATAAGTCATGATATTAAGCATGAAATATTTGGTTTTCTTTAGAGCTTATAAGTATTAATTGTGGCTTTTTCTCTCATTAGCTTGTTTCACTTGTATATTAATAATGTTTAATAAATAAGGTTTTCCGGTTTAATTTAATTTTTTAGTAATTTTCCACTAACTTGGAAGACGATGCCCAATAAAATAGGTACACACCGGGATTCGGAATTTGACATACAATATATATCATATGAATAATTGCTTTACTTACACCTTAAAGAGCCTTAGGGTATATGGTGTAAGTAGAGTTAATCATGAGTTTACTTATGCCTTAAAGAGCCTAAGGGTATATGACGTAAGTGATTAAATTGTTTATGCCTTAAAGAGCCTTAGGGTATATGGTATGAATGATTGAATCATGTTTAATAAATGATTTGTTTGTACCTTAATCAGTTTTTCATGGATAAGGGTGAAAGCTAAATTTTATTTTCAACCGTCCCGCTTTATTTTGGATTAAATAAGTATCGAAACAAGTCTTAAAGAGCCTTCGGGTATATGACTTACGTAAAATCTTGAGATACAAAATTAGGATTTGCGGGAAGAAAAGTAATACACAATTAGTATCTATGAGTAGTGTTAGTATCATGACTTGTGTTTGACAATGATCTTGTTTTTAAGCTTAGTATGGAAAAGTGAAAGTTGAGGACGATGAATTTATTTTGCTTGTTCCATGATCCTAAGTATTATCAAGAATAATGAAAGCACGATGTTATGAAGTATTGAAGTATGGAAAGTGATGAAAAAAAAGTAAAAAAATGGAAAAATGTTAAAAAAGGAAAAAACGGGGCGTTTCATGACTATTGATTCCTTAATCCCTTTAGATGAGCACTTAGCTACTTTTCGTGGTTATTAGTTTGGAGGGATTGGAATTTTTAGTTTTAAGCGTGTATTTATAATATTGCGTGAGGACACGGCAATAACTTAGTATGTGGGAATTTGGTATGTGCTATTTTACACATACCTTTTACCTTGAAAATGAACCCAAAAGACCAAAAACATAATAAAAATTGCAAATATATGTTTGTTTTTTGTGTTTGTGTATGTGCAGGTACGGATATTAAAGAAATGGACAAAAACAAAGCAAAATCGGACAAATACGAGCACGAGAATGAAAGAGGACGAAAAATCCGAAGCCGAAGGCGTTCCCATCTTTTGCGGACCAACCCATGCCTACTTGGTGGGCCAGGTCAGCCCACATGCCTTAAAACCTAAGCCTAAAAGCCCATGATCTAACCAAAAGCCCAAAACCTTTTATAATAACT
>BQNB010140695.1:12500-17379 GCA_026074375.1 Tanacetum coccineum | reverse complement strand
TAAAATTAAAAGTAAACATGTACGAGAAAGAAAAAAAATTAGTGAAATATATGACGTCGTAAATGACCTGAAAATACGGAATGTTACAAGAATTTAAAAAGAATTAGAATGAGAAACTCCCCTGATGTTTGCTCGGTAGATTCTCCATGTTGCGCTTTTGAGCAAGATTGTGTGCTGTAAAGCGTCTGAATCCTAGCACGAACAGCACACACATAGAATTCTAGAAAATATGCATTCCACCAACTTCGTCGATATTTCTTTCTCGAGGTCCTGTATAAAATATAGGAAGAACAAGTGCATTCCTATCTTGGTACCTACGGTTAATTTAAACTAAACTAAACAAACTAAATACGGGTCAGACTGGTGGATACGGCGTATCAGTTTAGTGAATATGCCGTATTCAAAATATGACAATAATGTTTTTAAAGTGCAATAAAATTAAAGACTGATAACGTCCAGACAATCAATACGTCGTATGGTATGGAGCGGATACGCCGTATTGATGTCTAGGAAGACAGGCTCGATAACAAAATTAAATAACAATCCGGGTTGTCTCCTAGGAAGCACTTTTGTTTACAGCAAAGTCTTTAAGTTAGACTTTTCTTCAGCCTCCTCTTATTTGAAATCATCTCTCATTCCCATACTTGCTTTTAGTGTGAATGTCCTTCTTAAGTTTCGTATCATATCATGAACTATGGTGCTGAACTTACTGTCAGGCTTGGTTTTATCACATACAAACAAACCAAACGTCATATCATGATATACATGCAGAAATATGGGAACCTGTTTAATAGTTAGATACATCATGACACGAATAATAATAAATGTACAGATATAGACAAGAGATAAAGGTAGTAGGGATCATGGGTCCGGCTGCTGTGGGCCCTGCTGAGTTGTAGAGGTGCTGGCACCATCAGTCCTCTGCCTAGTGCGTCTCTGGAATGCTAAAGGTGAGCTCCCTCAGAAAGTCCCGTCGAATGCCTGATATGTCAGCCCACTAGCATCCATCAACTGCGTTATACATGTCATCATCCGTGTGGAGAATCTCCCCTGATCGGTCATCGATCTCTCTACAAGTCTACGCAAGCTCCCTACATCTCTACGCAGTCCCTGCACATTCTTCTCTAATCTCCTTAATCTTTGAGGCACAGTCCTAGCAGCAGCTGGAGGTGGTGGTGGTTGCTGCTGAGGTGTCTGTACGGGTGTCATAACAGCCTGGTCACCCTCGTCAACAGCAGGAGCATCCTTAGCTACAACCGAGGCACTAACCATAGCATCTGGCTGCCTCTCTAGTCCTATGGCCACCCAGGCCCAAGTATCATCATGATGCACACAAATCTGCAGTCTAACCAACTCTGCCATGTCAATCATCTGAAGCTCAGGGGCAACAACCATCAATCCTCCCAGAATCTCTGCAGTCAGTAATCTAAAATGATGAGCTAATCATCCCACAAACTATCCACCAGAAATATGCGCCCCACTCTTCCTCCCATCGGCAAACCTCCTCAAATATCAGGCTAACAAGTACGGGATGTTGACCGATCCAACATCCAGCCCTCTCAGGTAAAACAAATCAGTCACGGTCACCTTCTCAGGTGCCTGACTCCTCCTAGCAATACTATGTGCCATCATCCTATGGCATAGTCTCAAGACCGGATCCCTGATCAAAATGTAGGAAGGGGTAGGTCCCAAGAAATCTCCATCGGTCAAAATGTCCCTCCAATAATCATGTAGATCCCCCTTCCCGGTGATCATCCTCTCACTCTCACTCCAGTACCTAGCAAAACTGGGGGACTCCATCTCCTCCTCGGTGTGTAATCCCAAGGCCAGAATAAACTGCCTTCAGCTTAATCGTCTACTGGCTCTACCTAACTGAAACTGAATAGTATCGGGAGCATCCAAATCAAGTAATACCTCTCCAACCTCCTAGTATCAAACAACCTCTAAAATAAGCTCCCAAACTAGTGGTCCCCTAGTATCAAACAACCTCCTCCGAGCCTGACTAGTAAACACTACTACATCGGCCTCATCACGGTGCTCCATCGCCATCCTAACAAACAATCCATCCCTCAGAAGCTCGGGCATACCCTGAAAATCTACAACCTGTACCCTGTGTATCTCTCTAGTGTAAATCCTCTCTAACCTCGACTCAAAGTCTGCTATATCCGAATCAGTATACCCCAACCCCTCGTACCGAAGAAATCAGTGTCTCTGCTCACGTGGTGGAAGATCCATATCTTGGCCTCCGCAACATTATTGCACAGTTACCATCCTTGTAGTATCGCTTAGGGTCTAACGGAACGCCAAATGGTGCACATAAATTCATAATGAGATAGAATAGCATTCTGTTTGCGTAATATATACAAATCATGATTTTTACATTTAAGTTTATGATAAAACTTTCCATTCTTAGAGTTTTGGTGACTTTATCGTTACTTGTTTCAAAAAGCATAGTTGACCCATGTGTAATTTCATTATCCAATAAAGACTGTGTTATATCGATATCATTATTATCTTTGTCTTTTTCTGATTTTAAATCATCAGAACAAATAATGTTGAAGGGAATAGATCATTAAAGTACAAAACATTTTGTTCCTTCTCATCATATTCAGACAATGATGTTTCATCATTTAAATCAAATTCATCGATATGTTGGGGGTTTAAAATTGGTTTAGTTAATAAATCTGATTTAGACGTTTGAGCATCATTGTAAACAATGGCTGGAAATTCGTTCTCAAAATATTTATAGAAGTCTAAATCATCACAATAACTGATTGCAGGCTCAGGTGATGGAATTGAAGGCATGACTTTTTCATAATCAATTTCTGAATCCGTTTTCAAATTATTGACAGGGGTCATTTTATAAAAAAACGAGTTTTTGTCACAAATTATTATGTAATCCTCATCGTCGGATTCGTCAAATGATGTTCTAAAGTCGATTTCATTGATGAAAGGAGTACTTACTTGAGATTTGCATTGAAGTGTATCTTGAGGTGCAAAGTCATCGTTAACGACTATAGCTGGAAATTCAGCTTCCATAGATCTAAGATCGTAAAAATCATCATCAACCTTGATCTTCCCATATGTAGCAGATTGCCAATTAAACACTTTTCCATGTTTATGAGCTTTTTCTTCCTCGAGCCTGATGTACTCTTCCATAGTAAGGTTTAGATTGTCCATCCTGAAACAATCTTACTAGAAAGTTATTAAATAACAGATACGTCACTTTCAGTGAACTGAATACGCCGTATCACACCAACAGAATAATACACAAATCTAAATTACAATAATCCTAAGGATTAGATCTAATCTAATGTTAAAAACCAAAATATCAAAATAAAAATCAAGATTAATTTTCACTCCCCAGCAACGGCGCCAAAAACTTGATGTGCTATCGTTGTATGGTATATTTAAGATGATTCAAGTTTTAAATTTATATTTTTCCGACTAAACCAAAAACAACACTTTAACGGGCAGTGTACCCGATCGGTAGTAGTTTTGTGGTAAGTAGGGTATCGAATACTTGAAGCGAGGTTAAATCTATTAATTTAATTAATATATTAGTTATCTAATCTATGTTAATTCTATTCTATCATAATCCTATGTTAAACCTATGTCAGTCTAAATCCTAATTCTAACGGGAAAAGAGGGTTTTCAGCCTGAGAGACTGGCACAGTTTGGTTGATGTCTATAATCAATTCAAGGCACTTTTACCCACGCAAGCTAATTAACAAAAGATGAAAGAGCGGTCGAACCTTATATAAGAAAACTGTATTAACCATTTATGTATCGATTTAGAATTTTGGTTTGTTTCTTAGTGCAATGATTTCTTCTCTCGAGGTGGCATTCTTCTTAGACTTAGGCGTTACTTCATCCTAAGGACTAGACACATAATTCTGTCACAATTAAGCATCAGCATTAATGCATCCTTTTATTTGCTGCTTATTTATCTATCTTAGGGATTAAGGTCAAATGTTGATATTGTTAAACACTAGCTCATAGAACTTTACCTAATTACCACTTAATGAGCGTTCTATACGCTAGTAGTTCCTTGTTCCAAACTATCAATGGAATAGAACGTTTACTTGTTGAATTATCTAGGTCACTACTAGTCAACATGATCAATAAACCCATTGGCAAAGATCCAATTAACTAGTGACATGAATAGTATCCTAGACACAGACTTAGATGGACAATATTTGTGTAAACTATGATTCTAGACTGTATAAATTACTATTATAGAGAGCTATCCCGACTATAGATCCCTCTTGGATCTGCTTTACTAGATCCAGTTGAATGTAGGTCGATAAAAAGCGACTGTTAAACAAATTATCAATAAACATAAACAAACACTCAACGATAAATCAAGAAATCAAGATAAACAAATACCAAAGATTCAAATCTTTATAATAATGGCTAATACCCGAAGGTATTAGCCTTCAAACGTCATAATAATTACAAGAGCAATTATTTAGCCAAGGTAAACTAACCGAGTTAACGAATGATACCAAAAACTGAACGATTACTAAAGTAAATGGAATTTCACGCTGTCTTATATGGAATTGAATACGTTGCTCGACCTCTTCTGCTCTTTTTCTCCTTTGAAAATCGACTTTGTGGTTTAGGTATCGAAAATATGATTTAGCACACTTAAAACTCATTTTTGAGTTCTATATTTATAAGGTCTGGAAGTCGGTTGGATACGGCTTGTCCAAGAGTTGGATACGGCGTATTAGGGATTTCTTGGAGTAGGGACCACACTTATTATCTTTCAAAATATTATATTGATTCCATATCTTAAATACGGCGTATTGAGTCCTCTAGATACGGCGTATTGATCTTCATTCCTGAGTGGTCTTTGGTTAGTGCAGGCACGGAT
>BQNB010140695.1:0-7500 GCA_026074375.1 Tanacetum coccineum | reverse complement strand
ATTCGCAAACGCCAAACACCAACAACAAGATTAACAACCTCTATTGTAAGATTTCCTATACTTTTCTTTTTTAATTTCATCTAATTTTGCTCTTAATCATAATTGGGTATTCTTCATAATTTTTGTATCTTTTATATTTTTATGATTAGGTCTAGGAAATCCATAACTATAATGATTCCCGTAGTCATAGGAATTCAAAATTTTCAATAGGATTGAGTCACAAATTTTTTTTTGGTTCGAAAATTTATAAAAATGCATACATTTTTTCGAAATTTTTTTTAACTAAGAAATTTCAAAACAAAATTTTATACATTGTTGATCCATGCCAAAAACACGTTAAAATGATTATACATTGACTATCAAAACATACATACCTAAATGCTTGTTTTTCAAATCAATGGATAAAGTTGTATAAAATTAGAGGGGTGTTTGGTTCGTTTCTTAGGATTGGTTTTTAGAGTCGAAATGACCATCACTATATTTTTGTCACTTGTATAAACACATATAACTTGGAATAAAGTCATCAGATATATAATTCTTATATATATTATTATAATTATATATATATGTATATATAATATATAATGTATATATAATGTAATAGTATGTTATATACCTATATATGTATAAATATATATATATGTATATAATAATATAGTGAAGTATATATATATATATATATATATATATATATATATATATATATATATATATATATATATATTGATACATTTTATAAAAAGTATAAAATAAAGGGGTGTTTGGTTTAACGTTTTAAATCATAGTATTGAGTCAAAACAAACACCATTTCATTCTCGTCAAGTCATACATAATGAACTCACCTTAGTCGGCAAAATATACAACTTAATGTCTATTATTTTGACGATCTTAGTCAAGTCTTATATTGATAAAGGAACGTTTGGATCATTTTATTAAAATTTAATCTAAGATCAAAACAATCCTCATCCTACTTATTAAATCACAAGATGTGACAAGATTACACTAGATGTCAAAATATATAATTCAATATATATTTTTTGACACTCTAGATTGAGTCAAAAATAAATTAAGGAACGTTTGGATTACTTCTTAGTTTTTCATTTTAGAGTCGAAGTAATCCTTGTTCCACATATGTTGCTTTTAGAACTTAATTTTTTTTATATACTTATAGTAATTTTTTTTTTTGTCTTGTTTAGGTAGTAAACATGCCTCGAGCAATTGTTGGTGACACCTCCCGTACTAAATCATATATTCCTAAAGTATCCGCAATACTCGGATTCTCTCCCGTCCTTGCTCAATTCTATAAACCAATTAAAAACCGTTGCATTCACGAGGGCCGAGCCGTGGATCAACTCTATTACAAATCCAACAACATTGAACGAATGTTCACCAATGTTCGCTTCAATTGTCTTTTCAAGCTCAATGAACCAATCGTTCCTCGATTCATTCTAGACTTTTATAGTCAAGTCAAAGTCCAAACCGATGAATACAGTTATCTTCTAATCTCATTCATGATCCCACATGAATTCATCACTCTCTCTCGTATAATTCGATCAAATTCTTAGAATTACATATAATGGTCAAGCCGTTTTCACAAACGAATGGGACCTTGCATCTCTTGCATATTCCCAAGAGACTGAGGGACCATATCATATCGATCTTCCTACACCCGATGATATTCGTCAATTTCTTCAATTGAATCGTGTCGAGTTAAACCGCACCACGAAAAGTCAAAATGTCGTTCTCACTCCTAATCAAATTCTTACCAAAGAATTAAGTCAAGACATGAAGCGTTGGGAAGAACTCATTCGTGAGAATGTGTTCAGACTAGGAGGCCACCGGGACTATCTCCCGGCTAGTCTCGCTCACATGTTGTATTATATTATTTCCGAAGAATAATATAATCTTGCTTATTTCTTTGTCAAACGAATCGAATGTGCTCGGGCTACTTCAACCGCCAATCTTCCTTACGGTATGTTCTTGACTCGTCTCTATTGACACGTCATGGAACATTATCCTTATCTTGACAATGGAATTTACAATGTCGTTGATCGAGTCATGCGTCCACTCGCTTTAAAACAAACCCGGAAACCCCAAAGTGATCGTGGAAAAGCCCGTCACTCCGTCTCATCAACTTCCGCCCATCATAACCGTGGATCTTCATCTCACCAAGGAGATGATGATGAGGATGATGGTGCTTCTCGTGCTAGTACCCCATCTCCTACCACCTACCTAAACTCTCTCAAACCTCTCGATTACCAACCATACGACATTCCCACTTCTTCTGAACAAGATGATGATCTTCTCTTCGAGCGTCAAACCGACTTGCTCAATCAAACACAACAAATGCATAAGGAACTTAGAGGTGGATTCAAATCATTTGGCAAGGCATTACGAGGAGTCTTCGGCAAGAAAAAGAAGTGAAGATGTTGAGTGGTGACTAGCTTGGTAGAATAATTGGTTTAGGACCTTGTGTGAACTTATGTTTATGTTTAATTAATTGTGTGATGACAACCTGATTTAGTCGGAAGTATGTGAACTTATTTGGCTTACTTAGAACCTTTAATCATTATGTGCTATTAGTATGTTCTTAATGTTTATTTTTATCTCATATTTTTGTTTGTTGCAAACATACATGATATACTTGGTTTCATGCATATATATGTTCACATGGGACTTACTGCAAATTAACCACCAAAACACAACCTTTCTTACAAAAAATTTACAAAAATCAAATTTTTGGTCGTTTGAAAATCACCATATGGGCGGCCCCCTTAATTCATAAGGGCGGTCCCCTTAAAGATAAGGGGGCCGGCACCATAATTAAGAGGACCGGCCACCTGCTTTATGGATTTTACTGTTTTTTCTGCTTTTTGACTTTCTTTTACCTAGCCTCAGCTATCCTTACCCAGAAATCTCGAACACATGTTGTAAATTCCTAAACTAATTCAAATTCATTCCTTTTCCAAACCATTCTTTTCCAATAAATTCCCTTCAAATGCATACCACCACTTTGATGCGTATTTTATTTTAAAATATATTATTACCAAGTTTTAAATTTATAAAATTTGATCTACCTAACCACGCACTAACGGGCAGAGAACCCGATCGTGGGTAGTGTAGAATGGTAAATCCGAGGTCGTCCCAAGAGCTAAGTTGTAATTAGTTTTAATTTGAAATGTCACGTTTTTAAAAGGGTTTTTGATTTGAATTGAAAGGAATTAAAAATAACAATAAAATAAATAACTGGAAATTAAAAGAGTTGGAGATATCAAGAGAGAAAACATGCTAACCTAGTTACTTTATTACTATTGTTATGAAAATATTTTCATGTGCAATGTTAAACTATGGTTTCATTAGTGGTTTCTAAGGTCGATAGACTTGAATGTGCATATTTAGTCTATCCTATACTTCCTGCGATTCCGAATCAGTCCCAAATTATCTAGGAGGTAGGTTATCCAGGTTGCAGTGATTAATCCCAACTATTCCCAAAACATATCTAATAATCTATAAAGATTATTAACCCTCTTTGAAAGAATTCCTATGCTTTTTAAGTATATAAAGTGATAAGTGCGGTGACCGGTTAGTTCCTACACCAGGTAAGGAGTTAGTGATCCTCCCTAGTACCCATTGGATCTCATATTGACTAGATAATCTAATAATGGGGCAAGCTAGGTCCAAACCACCCGTACTACCAAAACCCAGGGTTACACAATAGTCAAGGAATATCTAATGAAACCATAATTTAACAAGAAACAATCATAACAATAGTGATTACATAACTAGGCCAACACTTGAAGTGCTTAGCCGCTCATGGTAACGGAAACACAGTAAGAGATAGAAGAAATCATAGATTGAAAACTCATAATTCTTACAAGATTCGTAATTGAACGATTAAATACAAAAAGTAAGTAAAGTGTGATCTCCCTTGGACTCCAGGTGGAATTCTTAGAAAGTTGGAAGCCTTTGTCGCCTCTTTAATTGGCTGTGGAGGAAGTGATGTCGGAATAGCTTTAATGAGGCTACTATTTATAAGTATTGAACTTGTTACGACGCAACCAATAAAGGTGTTACGCCGTAACCATCATACACGGCATTCCATATTTAAGCAGTTGTTACGGCGTAACCAGATATGGTGTTACGTCGTAACCATCAAATAATGTCCATAAGTACGTGATCTTTATTCCATATTTGTGGTTCTTCATGGTTACGACGCAACTAGATAAGGTGTTACGCTGTAACTCTAACTTTGTCAAGATTTCCTTCTAAATATATGGTTACGGCGTAACTAGATATGGTGTTACGTCGTAACATTGTCCTTGATCTTCGTACTTGCTTAATTTATGTTACGGTGTAACTATTTTTAGTGTTACACCGTAACATTCTTCAAATATTTACACTTTGAGTCCTTTTTCCCTTGTTTCTTGTCACTTTCCTGCATTTCACCTGAAAACTATAAAATGATAGAAAATATCTCGTTTTTGAGTATGAGGGAAACATTTGTAGGTAATATAGGGGGTAATTTAACACTAAAAGTATTAAATATTTAATGTTATCAAATATCCCCCCACTTGACTTCTGCTTTCCCTCAAGTAGAACCTGTTAGAATATTTCATAAAAAGATTTCTCGAGAATAACTTCAAGAAATAAATTTATAAAACTCTTATGCTTGAAAACATCAAAGCCGAACTCCTCACGAAAAGGGGATAAAAAGTCACTCAGCTATCCACTAGTCTAAGTGTTTCATTTTTGGGGTGATCGCTCAATTGCACAGTCATAGCATGTATTCTATCATAAGCTTGGAAAGTACACAAATCTGCACCAGTTAAAATTAGAGTCTAAATAATTCTTAAAGGCAACACGGGTAATATGGTTTTAAAGGGTGATAAATGTTTAGGATAGACATGGGATAGACATTTAATGGTTGTTAATAAAAACACAAAACAACTAGTCTAAAATAATCTAAGGTTGTCATAACTGGTTACTGTTCATCTATGGGTCCAAGAGTTCTAAGTCCGAAAATATGATCTTCAATAATAGGCTATTAGCTCCATTCTTTATGAGTATTGAGATGACTTGGTGTAATAATGGGCTACTAGCTCTATTTTTCTGAGAAGTCTTGGTGCAATAATGGGCTACTAGCTCTATTTTTTTATTTTGCACCATCTTTACATTTTTAGCACATGGGTGGCTTTTTGTTGCACCCTTTTTTCTTCATTTTCTTCATAATATACAAATGTCACAGGAGTTTATATCATTAATTATTGCCCCTGCAACATTCGATATTATACGCACATCTCCTCACTTGAGATAAACAATGTCGAAAGTGGTGATACGGGGGGTCTTTATAGATCATAATTGATTGGTCTTTCACTAATGCATATAATTCTCGTTCCCATTCCTCCCGAACCATGGACTTAAGTAGCCAGAAATTTCAACACAAAGAAAATTAAGACCATATGGTAGGCTAAGGTGAAATGGTGTAACAAAACATATAGAGTAGGGTGAAAACATGGATTGGTTTAACACGAGTGATCTAGGGGTATCTTGCACTAATAATGAGTGCAACAAAAGGGTTTATTATAAGAGGTCGACAAGTCAGTGTAACAAGTCGATAAACACACACATATAGGCTATTTGGGTGGTTTTCTAAGTGTTCCCTTCTTGAACTAACTATTCCTGCTAATCAATTAGGTCTCGAAATGATGTACAGGCCAAGTTCTAAAGTCTACAATACTACCGGCACACTTAATATTTTGGTGTATTTTTAAGTAATATGATGGAAACGGAATATTAGGCATAAATCTCACCAAGTATAATAAAGGGTAAAGTGCATTCGGTAAAAATTAATTCTAGTTATTTAAGAAAAATTTGGCAAAATTTTAAAAATGGCATAAATTTCAATGAAAACTAGAAAATCAAAGGCAAAACATACGTCAAGTATTAATTCTACTCCCATCCCCTACTTGATTTGTACAATGTCCCTATTGTACATTTAGGTAATGAAATAAAAAGGAAAGAGTAGAATTAAGACAAGAAACTCCCTGATCATTGCTTCGAGATTTGAAATTTAGCAGAAATCTTTAGATTATTTCCGTCTTCTTGCAAGCTCTTTATCCCCTATGATCACAGAAACAAACCAAAGCATAAAACCATTCTACAAGAATTATGAAGTGTATAAGAAATACAAACCTAACTCACTTTCGTAGGAATCACGGTTGCATTTAGCATATGCAACAAGCCTTTCAAACCACTTGGTAGCCCAAGTGGACGAGTTTAGTCTCATGAGGGCTTTCAGAGAGCATACCCACAAAGTCCATTTACGTATACAAGGTTTAGACATGTTTAAAACTTAAATTTTTAAGATTTCAAAAGGAGGTTACAGCGTAACTGTAGAATAGGTTACGTCGTAATCAAGTAGTAAAAATTTTAAGTTTTAAAGTGTTATGGTGTAACCAGTAAATGGGTTACGTCGTAACTGTAGTGGTTACGGCGTACTAAAGTTGTTACGCCGTAACTGCTGCAAATTCAGCAAAGTTACCACATGATTATAAGTCGAGTCGGTCTTGATAATTGCCTCTTAGCTTCTGGATTCTGCAAAACAAAGTAAGAAACATGCAAACCAACTAATGCAAAAAGGAAATTTTATTTGATAAAAGACGGGTTATCTCCCGACAAGAACTTTTGTTTATTAATGAGTTTTTAAGTTAGATTCATGCCCCTTCTATGTTACTTCGTGAACATACTTATTGTCTTCTAATTCTTTCCTAATCATAGCTTTAAATCGGGCTCCAGTCACACGCCCTAATGGTAGGGCTTCATCCTCACGATCAATAATGCATATAAAACTATGTCCTCCTTTTAAAGAATATTTTTTTACTTCAAAAGTTTTAACGTTAACATAGGTGGGATCGTAGTCGGTCTTTTCATCCCCAATTTGCCACATTTTGTCCTCCTCGTATGCCTCGTCGTGGGATGTATCATTGGTTTTCTTGTAGTTTTGCTGACATTTTTCCCATACATCGTCCAGAACATACCCTTTCTTTCCTATTCTTAAAATGTACTCATTTGATAAATGTTCAATCTCATTATTGAACACCTTGTTATATTCGTCAAATCTCCTGGAATATGGGTCACCAATCTCCCTTGCGTATTTCTCCTCAACATTGTAATTATCAAGAATCCATTCGTTGAAAATAAATTCACGATCAGATTCATGTAGGTTGTTATGTCCAATTCTGATTTTCATCCATTCTTCAAATGAATAATTACATGGATGTGGCCTTATGCAGTTCATCATCTTCTTGTTCCTGATGTCCGTGTGGTGTCGGTATTGGATCGTTCGTATTGCAAGGGTCATGATCATTCAAGTTTGTTGATGTAAGGGTTCGATGTTTACTAAACTCATAATTTTGGGCTACTGGTATTCGCTATTTTATACATATCTTTTACCATGAAAAACGAACCCAAAAGACCAAAAACATAATTAAAATGGCAAAT
>BQNB010140693.1:2360-17379 GCA_026074375.1 Tanacetum coccineum | reverse complement strand
ATTTCTCTTCATCATATTCAGACAATGATGTTTCGTTTTTTAAATCAAATTCATCGACATGTTGAGGGTTTAAAATTGGTTTAGTTAATAAATCTGATTTAGATGTTAGAGCATCATTGTAAACAATGGCTGGAAATTCATTATCAAAATCTTTAAAGAAGTCTAAATCATCAAAACAACTGATTGCAGGCTCAGGTGATGGAAGTGAAGGCATGACTTTTTCATTATCATTTTCCGAATCCGTTTTCAAATCATTGGTAGAAATTTTTTTATAAGAAAATGAGTTTTTCTCAAAAATTACCGTGTAGTCTTCATCGTCAGAATCGTCAAACGAAATTCTAAAGTCAATTTCATTGTTAAGAGAACTTACCGTGGGTTCACAAGATAGTGCTTTTGATGATACCTCGTCATTAAAGGTTATAGCTGGGAATTCAGTTTCAACGGATCTGAGGTCGTGAATGCCATCATCGTTCTAGATCTTACCATATTTAGCAGTTTCCTAGTTAAACACTTTCCCATGTTTTCGAGCTTTTTCTTCTACGAGCCTGATGTATTCCTTCATAGTAATGTTCGGAATGTCCATCCTGAAATGATCTTTCTAGAAAAACTATTAAGTAACCAATACGTCGTATTCAGTGAACTGAATACGCCGTATCACATAAACAGAATAGACAAGCAAGCAGGAATTTAAACTATTCTACACTACTCTTAAAGGTTAGATCTAATCTAATAACCAAAACATAAAATAAAAATCAAGATTAATTTTCACTCCCCGGCAACAGCGCCAAAAACTTGATGTGGTCGTTGTGTGGTGTATATTTAAGATATTTCAAGTTTTAAATTTATATTTTGCCGACTTAACCAAAAACACCACTTTAACGGGCAGTGTACCCGGTCGGTGGTAGATTCGTGGTAAGTAGGGTGTCGAACCCTAGAAGCGAGGTTAAATCTCTCAATTTATTTATATTTTGGTTATCTAATCTATGCTAAATCTAATCTAAGTCAAACCTATGCTAAACCTATGTTAGTTCTAATCCTAATTCTAACAGGTAAAAGGGGGGTTTCGGCCTGAGAGACTGGCACAGGTTGGTCGGTGACTACAATCAATTCAAGACACTTTAACCCACGCAAGCTAATTAACAAAAGATAAAAGAGCGGTCAAGCCTTATATAAGAAAACTGTATTAACCATTATTAATCTAATTAGAACGTTGGTTTTTTTTATTTAGTGCAATGATTTATTCTCTCGAGGTGGCATATCATTCTTAAGACTTAGGCGGGACTTCTTCCTAAGACCTAGACACATTAATTCTGTCATAATTAAAGCATCCGCATAAAGCATCCTTATTTGCTGATTATAATCTATCTTTGGGATTAAAGCAATGGTGATCTTGTTAAACCCTAGCTCATAGAGACTTTACCCACTTTCTGCTTAATGGAAATTTATACACTAGTAGTCTACTTGTCCAACTATACAAAGGAATCTGTACGTTATTTGTTGAATTATCTAGGTTCACCTTCTAGTCAACACGTTTATTAAACCATTGGCAATATCCAATTAACTAGTTAACACAGATTTAGAAGGACAATACTTGTGATCCTATGATTCTAGATGTATAAATCACTATATAGAGAGCTATCCCAGACTCTAGATTACTTGGTCCGTATCACTAGATCCAATTGAATGATAGGTCGCATACGAAAGCACGTAAACAAGTATAAATTGATAAACATAAACAAGCATACAACGATAAATCAAGAAATCGAGATAAACAATACCAATCATTTAAATCTTTATAATAATGGCTAATACCCAAAGGTATTAGCCTTCAAACGTCATAATAAATACAAGAGCAATTATTTAGCCAAGGTAAACTAACCGAGTTAACGAATGATACCAAAAACTGAATGATTACTAAAGTATATGAAATTACACGTTGTCTCCTATGGAATTGATAACGTTGCTTGACCTCTTCTGCTCTTTTTCTCCTCTGAAAATCGACTTTTGTGGTTTAGGTATCGAGAATATGATTTAGCACACTTAAAACTCGTTTTTGAGTTATGTATTTATAGGGTATGGAAGTCGGTTCGATACGGTGTATCCATGGATTAGATATGACGTATTGGGGATTTCTTAGAGTAGGGACCACGTTTGATATCTTCCAAAATATTCATATACTATATCTTCAATATGGCGTATTGACATCTTCTGGATACGGCGTATTGAGCTTCATTCCTTTTTAGTCTTTGGTGAGTGCAGGCACGGATACGTCGTATCTTCCTTGATGGATACGGCGTATTGGTCTTCAGAATAGTAATCTTCAAAATATCTTCATTTAAGCTCCAGAATGCGCGCCTCTTGCTATCTTTCACCAAATACCCCATAATTACTACAATTCTCAAATATAAACAATTAAGTAACAATTCTTTGCAATAACTATACAAAATGGGTTAATAACATGGGATAAATGATGCTATAAAATAGATGTTATTTGATGTTATCAGCTGTTGATGGACCAGATCTTGTACTAGAGCAAGTAAAGGTGGTGTTTTCCTGTACAAAAGATAGAAAACCATTAGCCTTATCATGGGGACGGACCCCACGATTAGACTCCGGCATAAGAGTAAGTACGCATGTTGTCAGAGAATATATGTGTGTTAAAAGGTGTTAGAAATTATGTACCTTATGGTGTGTCAGAGGACTCCTATTTATAGGGGAGCTTAGTACTAGGGTTTCCTAGTATTTCGCTTATAGCTGTAATGGCCAGAGTGGGACCCTTGTCGGGCAAGGGTATGTGGTAATCATGACTGTGGACGCGAATTCCCCTCCGCAGACCCTGGTCGTTCTATGAATGGTCTACGGAAGAGGCCTATACCGATCTGCGTCTATCTTGCTATACCTGAGTCGTGCCAGTGTAGTCCTGGGCTTAATCTCGGCCTGTTATACTTATTATTTATTTTAATTGGGCTAGGGCCTAAATGTGATGGTACAGGCCCAAAGGCCTGGTATACCCATTATACATCATCAAGTCCCCCCAGTCTAGTATTTTTACTGCGTGCGACTCTGTGCTGCATAGTAAATATTGCTAGACTTTGTTCTGCACGCTCTCCTTATTCCGTGATTGCTTGCTTCTCTGTGACTTTTCCTTAATCGGTTAGGTAGGGTTTGGGTGACGTGTACTCACCCTAACCTTTCATTTTCTGATTGACACGACTTGGTGTCAGTTATCCAACTGGCATCATGTCTGCTTATTTGAAATCTCATTCGTTGGTTGATATAGTGCGTTACACGTGTCGTCATCTTGCCGCTTTGCGCATTTACTATGTTAAGGGTATAAATAGCCCTTTGATTTTTACTGTTTCCTTTTTCTTCTTCTTCACCAGTTACCACCATTGTTAAAACTTTTGAGCTTTGTTAACCAGTTTCTACGTTTTCTACTGCTTCATCTTTCTTTAGACTATCAGGTTAGGTCTTCTTTCTTTTCTTGTACATCACGATGAGTACTATTCGTGATATTAAATCTAAGTTAACTCAAAAAGCGTTAGATGTACTATGCACCAAGTATCATATACCTGCTTGTGTTCATCCCACGTTATCTGGCCCGGACAAAAATATTTTACAAAGTCCTGATGGCAAGATTGGCGTGTATACTCGGTTTTTTGATTTTGCCAACTATCGGATCCCTTTGTCTTAGTTTCTTGCGGATGTTCTTGGCCATTTTCATATTCATCTTTCTCAACTGTCCGTGTTTGGGGCGGCTAAAGTTTCTCACTTTGAGATCTTATGTCGCATCCACAGATTTCAACCTTCTGTCAATTGTTTCCGCATGTTCTACACTAGTTCCTACACTAAGGGGTGGATGTCGTTTGTCAAGCGCTCTGACGCGACTCCTGTTTGCCATAGTAAACCGTTAAATTCTGTAAAGAACTGAAATGAACACTTTTTCGAGGTTGATTACACGGCCTTTCCTCTTTCTGTGTCTCTAAAAAGCAAGATTTTAAGTAAAGACCCTCCTCCCAAGCTTTCTCAATATGATATAGAAGCGTGCGACTTCTTGCGTACTCATACTGCCCCATTCTGGAAATTTCCGGAACCTTTCTTATGCTGGGTTGGTATAAGCCGTTATTATACGCTGGATGAGAACTGTTATTCGACGTTTTGGGATAGTGAAGAGGGTGGGTATATTTTGCTTTGTATCCCAGATCTTATTGTGTTGCTATTATTCCTGACGTTTCCCTTTTACTATGTTTGCAGAGATGGATTTGTTTGCGTTCATCCGCCACTTTGATCCCACCAAATACGGATAGGGGAGAGGGATCTTACGGAGAGGGAGGTTAAGCTGCTGAAGATGACTGAAGGTCGTACAGTTTTGCTGGATCCTCTTGTTACTGCTGTCTCGGGGGATAGCGGTGATAGCATCGATAAGTTGTTTGACGATGGGGATGATGATGTTTTGGAGGAAACTATTGCTAAGGATGCTTCGAAGGTTGCTGCTGAAAAAACCAAGAAAAAACAGAAAAGAAAGGTCGTCGGGGACGCTAGCGGTTCCACCTTTCCTCCTAAGAGGCTAAGGGAGGACTATCATGTTGTAGCTTCCAATACCGGGGGAAGTCTCTTGCCTCTATCCGTGACTTGGTTCCGGATGGTTCTAGTGTCCCGGGCGGGGTCACAGAACCTCCTACTGTTGTTTCTGTGCCACCTACGTCGGACGATAGGCCAACAGATTCCGTATTCGGGCTTAATTTGCGGACTTCTCATCCTTCTCTGAGGTATGTTGTATCTTTAGACGATTCTCATCATTCAGGTTCATGTTCTGAAGTTAAATCTTTTGCCAGATCTCCTGCTACGGATGTGCCTGTGACGACTGTTGCCGTTACCACGACCGTCACTACGGATGTTTCTGTTGTTCCGCCTCCCAAGGTTAGGGTTGTGTCTAAAAATCTTGAGATTTTTAGGGATTCTACCTTTTCTGGCACTTCGAAGTTGAATGAACCTGCGGATTCATCAGACTCTTTCTATACTTTCCAGGATCTCGATTATGAAACTTTGCACCGCATATATGTCCCTAACTGGAATGTAACAAATGATTTCGTTCTAGACTATTTGTATATGTGTCGTGATTTGATGGATCGTCTTGCTCTGCCAGCTCTTTTTTCGCAGTTGCGTGCCATGGACTATGATCAACTATACTTTGAGTTCAATGTTGGGGCAGCACGGCAGGTTTGCCTTGGGGTGGAGGCGAGGATGCGGGCGGAGCACACTTTGGAAAAAAAAGATAGACTTGAAGATAAGTGCTCTGAACAAGCCATCCTTCTATAAGAGAGAGATACAAAGATTGCTCATC
Organism: Tanacetum coccineum; assembly: GCA_026074375.1. Classification (NCBI taxonomy): domain Eukaryota; kingdom Viridiplantae; phylum Streptophyta; class Magnoliopsida; order Asterales; family Asteraceae; genus Tanacetum; species Tanacetum coccineum. The sequence continues at coordinate 12,035 of BQNB010140693.1, read as the reverse complement.
TAAAATCTTTGTTGTCTTTGAAAGAGGCTGAGGCCGCAGAGGCTATCCGCCTTCGTTGTCAAATATCTATGATAGAATATGCTGATGTGGCTAAAGGTAGGGATGGCAACGGGTCGGGTTTGGGGCGGGTTTTAGTGAACCCGTACCCGCACCAGTTTATAATATCCATATCCGTACCCGCCCTATTACCCGTTGGGTACCCGGTTAATATTATCCATCGGTTTTTCAGGTTTCCCCGTGGGTATCCAGTATTCCCAATTGAATATTTTTATAGAAAAATGACAGGTATCAAGATTAAGTCACACTAAAATTCATCGAAAAATAAAGCAAAACACCCTTATATATTCAAATTTTTTAAAAGTTAAAGAAAACAAATACCGTATTAGACGATTTAGCGCTTTTGAATAATTTATGTAACATTCAAATGTGTTAAATAATAGAAATAGTTATATAAAAAATACAATGGAAGAAATTATATGTAATAATATATATACTTTAATTAATTATAATAACAATAAAGCGGGTATGAATTCGGGTAAACAGATATGGGTACGGGTAATCGGGGCGGGTATTATCAAAACCCGTCACCAAACCCGTACCCGGCTAAATTCTTTTATCAATACATGTACCCGCATCTGAACCCGCCAACCCGCCCCCTAACCCGACCCAACCGGTTCGGGTTTCGGTTTTCCCTATCTGTTTTGGGTGCTTTTGCCATCCCTAGCTAAAGGCGATGAATTAAGGGATCTGAAGGAGAGGAGCTTTGTACTTGAAGGAGAGAAAGATGCTTTGTTTGAGAAAGTCAAGACTCTTGAGTCCGCAGCTGCTTTGAAGGAGACTGAGGTGTCATCTCTTGCTGCTCAAGTTGCTCAGCTTACCTCTGACTTGTCCGGCTTTCAGCTGTCACATGATGAGTTAAGCTCTAAGGTGGCTTCCCTAGAATCCAAGAGGGATAGTCTTGTTTCTCAGGTATCCGCAGATTTCTTTTTATCCTCCATCATATTTTGGTTCTATTTTTGTGACTAACACTTCTTCTTTTTTTTACGTTTCTACAGAAATCTTCGCTGGAGTCCGCGTTTGAGCTTTTTAGTGAGCGCATGGAGGCCACGCAGGATGAGCAGGCAAGGGTTCTGGGTAATAGGGTTGCGGAATTAGATGCCCAGCTTTTGGAGATGGCTGCTCACCTTAATGAGGAGTTTTACATTCGCTTCTTGACTGTCATATCTGGACGACGGTAGGTCTTAACTCACGGGCTCAAACTCGTCATTCTCAAGTGCTTACAATCTCCTGAGTATTGTCATGCTTTGGGGCTGGCCATTGGTTGTGTTAACAAAGGTATTCAGGATGGCCTGAGGGCAGGGGTTGATCATGGGAAAGCAGGGTTATGATCCTTCCACAGAGACCAAATATGTTGAAGCTGTAAATGTTCTTAGCACTGTTGACTTCTCTCTGCTTTCTGAGTTAAAATCCAAGAAGGGTGCAAACATTGTTGATCTCACGGATTCCCTATGTTTGGAGGGACCTTTAGCTGAGATTCCCGTATCTGATTTGTCAAGTTTTGGACGTGGAGCCGCATGATGGAACCCTCCTACCATGACTTTAGAAGAGAAGGAGTTAGACGCGACCCGTAAGTAAGTTAAGCTTATTTTTAGCGATTGTTATTTCCACTTATGTTTTTGTGCTCTTATCGTGGCCATGTGTGGCCTTTTTGTGACGGTGATTATACTTACATAGCTTGTATGTTTAGTTATGTTTGTGATCGCTGGTTGGACAACTGTGTCTGTATTATTAACACTTTAACAATTTTATGTTTTGCTAATGTGTTTTGGTTGCTATCATTTAATATCACTCTTATATGTTTGTGACGATAGTCTTAGCAAAATGTTTGCGGGTCATTTTCCCAGCACTGGGTTTGCAATACCTCTTATGTACTTGAGTTGATTGTTAGGTTACTCATCCTTTTGTTATACAGAATAGCGTTTATTGGGTCATGCCCTCTAGCGTGCGCGACTTACCAATTCATGTAATATTCAAGTAACTTTGCAAAGTAAAAAGTAAAGTAAAAAATTTAAATTAAAACTTGTGAAGGTAGCTAGGCTTTACTTTTTATTCATTAAAACTTAAAGACATTACAATAGAAAATATTCAGGCAGTGCCCTCTCCGCTGCTTATCTTGTGTGGGAGATGTGCTTACATTTCATGCACATAGCATTTCTTAAGGTTGCAAACGTTCCATGTTCGCGGCAGAATGTTCCCGTTGTGGTCTCTAAGCTTGTACGCTCCTTTTCCTAATGCTTCCGTGACCTCATATGGTCCTTCCCACTTAGGTCCGAGCTTGCCTTCATCCTCTGCATGACTTGCTTCATTGTTCCTGTAGACGAGGTCTCCTGGCTTGAAGCTTGTGTTGTGAACTCTAGCATTGTAGTATTTTTCCATCATAGCTTTGCTCTTTGCTTCCTGAATTGCTGTCTGCTCTCTTTTCTCTTCCAAAAGGTCTAGGTTAATTTCCAAAGCTTCATCATTTTTTATCATGTCAACTTTCGCAGTTCTTAATGTTAGCATGCCGATCTCTACTGGGATCACCGCTTCCGTCCCATACGTTAGCGAGAATGGTGTTTCTCCGTTGCTGGACTTGATCATAGTACGGTGTGCCCATAAGACATGTGAAATCTCTTCCATCCAGTTTTTGCTTCTTTCGTCCAACCGTGCCTTGATTCCTTCACCTAAACTCCTGTTTGCCCTTTCTACCAAGTCGTTGGCTTATGGATGCTTAACAGAAGCGAAGCATTGGCGGATACATAGCTTTTCGCACCAGTCTTTTAATGGGTTATCCCTGAACTGCTTTTTATTGTCGGATACTATCTCTCCCGGTAAACTGAATCAGCAAACTATATTGTCCCATACAAACTTCTTAATCTGGGCCCCTGCTATGGTTGCCACTGGTTTTGCTTCTATCCATTTGGTGAAGTAATCAATTGCTACTATTAGGAACTTAACTTTACCAGGACCTTCCGGGAAAGGTCCGGCTATGTCAATCCCCCATTTGTAAAATGGCCATGGAGATGTGATGGGTGTTAGTTTCTGTTGTGGGTTCCTTGGTACGGGGCGGTGAACCTGGCAGCTATTGCATTCTCTTATTAATTTTCTAGCATCTGCGTGCATGGTTGGCCAGTAATACCCTGATCTTAGAGATTTTGCCACCATGGATCTTGGGCCCGCGTGCATGCTGCACGATCCTTCATGGATTTCTCTTAGGACGTAGTTTGCCTGTAGTGGTTTGACACAACGTAACCATGGTCCGAGGAAGGACCTTTTATACAAGACCCCATTTCTTACAGCGTATCTTCTTGCCTTGCGGCGTATGGCTCTTGCCTTCCTCTTTTCTTCTGGAAGAATTTCTTCCGTGAGGTACTCATAGATTAGAGTCATCCATGTGCGCCCTTCTTCTTCTACTACCGCTAGCACTTCCTTCTTATCTATTGATTTTTCCTTGATTTCTTCTACAAGTACTTGTTTGCTAATGTGGGAAAAGCTAGTGGATGCCATCCTGCTAAGTGCGTCTGCTTTTTTGTTCACTCCTCTGGGTACTTGTTTGATAGAGAATTCCTTGAAAGTGCTGGTAAGGGCTTTAACCTTTTCTAAGTATTTGATCTTGCCTGGCTCCTTTGCTATGTAAGTTCCATTCACTTGATTAGCCACAAGCCGTGAATCCACATTTGCTTAAATATTTTTTACACCCATTTGTTCTACTATCCGGAGGCCGGCTATCAAAGCTTCATATTCTGCTTCGTTGTTGGTAGCGTCGAACCTAAACCTTAGAGCATATGTGAATTCTATTCCTTCCAGATTTGTAATTATTAGGCCAGCTCCGGAACCATCTATGCATGATGATCCGTCCGTGAACAGTATTAATGGATCCGGAAGTGCTTCTTCGTCCTCCATGGGTGTATCCTGAAGGTCATCTTCCGGACGCTTCACAATAAAATCCACCAGAATTAGTCCTTTGACTGATGTTCTTGGTCTATAATGAATGTCGTGTTCTTCTAGCTCAAAACTCCATTTGAGCAGTCTTCCTGTAACTTCCAAATTAGATAGTATCTGCTTTATTGGTTGGTTCGTGATCACAATGATTGTGTGTTCTTGGAAATATCTTTTCAGCCGCTTGCTAGCAATTACTAGGGCAAGTAACATCTTTTCCATCGGAGTGTAATTGATTTCTGGGCCCTGTAGTGCACGACTAACAAAGTAGATGGGCATTTGTTTCCCGTTCCTTTCCGTCATTAGGACTGCACTAATGGCTTCTTTTGCAGCAGCCACGTAGACGATTAATTCTTCTTTCTCTTTTGGTGCGGTTAACATAGGTAATTTTGCTATCAATTTTTTCATTTGTTTGAATGCCGTCTCCGCTTTCGCAGTCTATTGGAAGTCACTTTTCTTTGTGCATTTCTTTAGAGTTTGAAAGAATGGCAATGATTTTTTGGCTGATTTAGACAAAAATCTGTTAAGGCTTGCCAGCTTTCCATTTAGCTTTTGCACTTCCTTCAAACACTTTTGGGGCGACAAACTGAGAACCGCTTCTACCTTATCCGGACATACTTGTAATCTTCATAGGTCTTGAATCTCTCAATGTCCTTAGTAAGTAAGTCTGGATTGATTTGTAAAAGATAGTTATATTCTTTGAATGCCTTGCACATAGGTGTTTCAAAATTAAATAAATTAGTGTTGATCCTAATGACTTCAACAACTTTATCCTTACATCGCAGAAAGATGTTTTTCTTCATCAGTGAGCTCAACTTCATCATCTCCTACGCTGATCCAAATAAAATATCCATGATGCTTTTCATAGTATATACTTTCATAGTATAATGATCCATTGTCTTGTAGTTGAAAAACTTTGATTCCAACCACTTAGTAAATGCAACATCAGACGAATCATATCCCATATCATTATCAGCTTCATGCTCTGGATCATCATCCATTTTTGAGTCACATGGGATGTTAGCAACTTCAACTTCATATGTGAATAAATCATCATCCATTCCGCTTAATCGATTGACTTCATTGTTGAAAACTTCAAGTGGTGTATCGTAAGTGAGCGAAACATCTTCGACCTTAATATCCTTAATTTTCTTAAACTCTCCTTTGATAACCTTTGTCATTCTTACTAAAAATATCCAAAAAATTATCAGTAGAACCAGCAGGAGAAGGTATTAAAAATATTTGGGCTTTAAGTTCGAGAATGGAAAAGAATTTTATCAGATGATCGATACGCCGTATTCAATAGAAGTGAATACGCCGTATTAATCTTTTGAATAAATACGTTGTATTGGACAGTAAGTTGGATACGCCGTATCCAATGGAAGTGGATACGTCGTATCAGGTTATCGACCAGAACAGTGTATTGAGAAAAACAATTAAATACGCAAACAATTAATCTAACAAATTTACAAGCAAACAATTAAAGACAAATATACAAAATTTACAAAAAACAGAAACATTCTAAGGTTGTAAGACTCTTTAGATAAAGTCTTAATGGGCGCCTGACCCGGCCCATTAAAGGGTGCGGGTTGGTCCATTTAAATTTATGTCTACTTTTTCGCTCGTCCCTTATGAGTTTGACTTTTCGGTGTTGACTTTCCGATGTTTGACTTTGCTTGACTTTTACTTTGACACTTTTTCACCAGCGACCTTTTCCATACCGGTTCTCGTTTTGTCGGTTTTTGGCTTCGTTTTTTGTCCTTAGTAATATCGGTAACCTGCCATGTATTTATAGCAAAACAATCATATATTTGGCATTATGGTCCGTTTTTGGTCATTGGGGTCGTTGTATTAGGTAAAAAGTATGTGAATTAAAGCAACGACACAAAATCCCCCATACTAAGATATTGTCGTGTTCTTACGCAATGCCATAAGTAAACACTTAAGAAAACCAAGTATCTCAATCCCCCTCGACTAATTACCTCGAAAATTATCTAAGTGTTCATCAAGGGGAATTAAAGAAACACTAATTTTGAAGATCCCCATTTTGACCATTTATAAATCTACACATATTTTTGTATTTTTCTTTTTTCTCATTTTTTGTACTTTTTCATTTTAAGCAACTAACATGTATGACTTTCGTTATTTTTATAACTTTTAGGGTCACGAAATAAAGATAGCACTTCTAACATCCTAAAATGCTCAAACAAGAGATAATTACATCGATTCCCCGACTTTTTCACTTGTCACCAAACACAAGCTTACAAACTAAAATCACCATGAGTTAAATATAAGGTCTCAGATGCTAACTCTACTCATACTTGTAACCTTGTAACAACTACTTTCTCTCGCGCCTCACCGGCACAATTTATTATATACAGACTTAGGTGAATGTGCTTATTTCGAATTTCAACCATAGATCAAACGTTTTGCAAAAATTTCTATTCGTCACGTCCACCCAAAAAAGTAAATGATTGAAGGCGAGATATTTTGTAGCGACTTTCGTCTCGGCACATCCCAACCTTGCGTCTAAGTGACCAGGCTTTTGACACCCCACAGAGAGTAGTATCGGGACTCACGGACCTTCAGTTTCAAAACTCTTAGATTTCCCGTATATACATAAAATCACAATTTAAAACGAAATAGTCTTAGTTCAAAAGCATCGTTAAATTTAAGAAAAAGAGATTTTCCCTATATTTATTAAATCACATTTATTACACTTAATATAATTACACATCCTTTAAACTAAGGAAATCCTCGACCTTTTAGAAGGCTGCAACATCGGTTGTGAGCCGGCAAGATGCAGCAAACTTTTATCAGTCTCGGATAATACTATTGCCTTGATTTTAGAAGACTGCAACATCGGTTAAACTAAGGAAATCCTTGACCTTTTAGAAGGCTGCAACATCGGTTGTGAGCCGGCAAGATGCAGCAAACTTTTATCAGTCCACGGTTTTTATTATTATTATTACCTCATTTTTTCATTTTTTTACACTTTATATTACCATAATATAGAGAAAATTTCGTTTTAGAAAATTTAAGTATAAATTTGAACTAAGACTATTTTTATTGTTATCGACCATACTTTAAAAATCGTTGATATAAGTTTAATTTTCGAAGAGAGCACGTATTATTAGTCCGGTTAGAAGCTTATGGGAGAAAAAGCCACGAACTACACTTATGAGCTCTTAAGATTTCCAACTAATCCTTGCTTAGCATCTAACTCATAATTAACTCTATCATTTCTCGTTCTTCGCAAATTTAAAATCTTTAATAAAAAGATCCGCGAATGCTTAGTCTAAAAGTTAAAGGACAAGCTAGAGCTCAATACGCTCGATCGAGTCAAAATTTATTCTTATTCTACCCAGCAGGAAAGTTAAAATTGTCACAAAACACTTATTTTATTTTTGAAAATTTTAATTTTTTTATTTTTTGGTATTTTGGTGGTAAAAATGGGATTACGTGAAAACAATGGTTGCATGTACAATCAAATCGATATATTCCCCCATACTAGAATTGAACATTGTCCTCAATGTTTTAAGAAGGGCCTCTACGTAAATCTAAAGCCGTTTATTAAGTATGCTCAAAGATAAACGTTAGTCGATAAGATTAGGATATTGGATTCCCGTAATTATGCAAAGGATTGAAGCTCGAGTGAACGAAGGACAAAACCACGAGCACGAGATGCTTCATAATCCGGGCAATCCTAGACATACAACACAAAACACAAAACACGAGAAAGGAAGAGGCGAGCCTCGTCACATTACACTTATTCATTACTACTACTATAATTATATTAGGATAAGCATGGGTTGCCACCCACAAAGCGCTTGTTTATAGTCACTTAGCTTGACTCAAATCCCCCATACTTGAGCTTTGTCAAGGGGGATAAAAATAGAGATGACGAACACCCAAATTAGGATTGTTCTCTCCATGAATCAACATCGGGCTTTTATGATGAAAAAGCTTAGAAGCTTTAAAGCCCCGATGTAATGAAGAAGGAGGAGATTTCTCCTTTGAAGCAAGAACACCGTGATTGAAAATTTTGTCTTCATTTTTGGATGAAAATGGAAGTAAAGTATAAATCACGGGGGAAAGAGTAGCAAGAAATCCCGTGGATTCGACTTCAATGCATATCCCTGGATCGTAAATCTTGTTTCTATCTCCGGAAGGAAAAGAAACATCAAGATCAGATCCGAGATCATTATGAGAAGGAATGAAGTCGAAATCCATATGAAGGGTAGGATGGGTGGGCAAAATATTAGGCACATCAACGGGGATGTCTTCCACCACATCAATGGTTGAATCTCCCGAATCGGGATAATCAACATGAAATGATTCGAACTCGTGAAGGGAAGTAGATATATTGTCTCCTTCCGAGTCGTAATTATCACTCTCAATACCCGGTGGTTTTGAGACATCCAGACCAAGAAATATATCGATCTCTTCCCTAAAAGAGTTACTATCCTCAACGGGGATAGGAAATGTAGGAAGAGACTTGATGATCATATTTGGATTAGCATGAAAATCTTTCGGCGAACGGGGAGATGAACTATCGTATAACAACCTCTCACAAGACAAATATATTCCTCGTGCTCTCTATTAACAATTCTTGGAGGAATTGTTATGAGTTCATCGGCGAACTCATCGAGGAGAGAATCAATCTTGGGAGAGGAAGCCATCAAAGTATCACGATTGAGTAATGATTCAAGAAGATAAGACTCGGTATCAAAACGATCATTTTTCTGAGTAGAATCGAGGTCTTCATTATGAATCGGAATAAACTCACTAGAAATGATTTCCTCGTCAAGATCAAAAAGAGGGTTCGAATAAGTTTTAAAACTCATTTCGTGAATAACCTCCTCATGACTTGACTCGTCATCACTAGAGGTAGAATCGTCGAAGAGAGGATTGGAAAACGTTGAAAAATTTGTCGTTTGAGAATCATCATAAGCGGGCACATCACACTCACATTCATCCTCGGACTCCTTGGGTTTTGGACAAGGTTCTCAACACTAGACTTTATGAATTCGTCTGATGGTATGTGCTTAATTACACATACATTTGACCTTTAAAACCGAACTTAAATTACCAAAAACGTACCAAAAATACTTTGTATTTGTATGTTTTCATTTATATTGTGCAGGAAACAGATATCCGAGAAAAGGACAAAAAATCAAGCAAAAACGGACAAAACCAAACACGGAATGGAAAAGCATGAAAAGACAAAAGTCAAAGTCAAATCAAAGCCAAAGTCAAAGAAAGTCAAAGTCAAAGTCAACTCCGCAAAGTCAATGGTCAAACCCAAAGCCGAAACCAAAGAATATTTAATGGGCCCACCCGAACCCATCTAATGGGCCGGGTCAGCCCATTAGTATATTTTATGAAGACAATAATAGCCCAAAGTTAAATAAGAGCCTAAATACTCTTTATAAACATACGACCCAAAACCTAACTTAAAGCCCAATTTGCACTTAACGGCTGTTAGCCCAACAAACCCATTAACCGAGTGACGTTAAGTCCTTTTAGGACTAATAATGTCATCCCACAAGGACTGAGTATGCAATAACCTATATGACATTGGAGGACCATATGTGCCATATCCTCAAGCCTTTATTCACCACAAGGACCATAACTGCAAATAATAAATACAACATGGAAGGCTCGTTTTTGTGATAAACCAAAACCTCTCCCCTG
>BQNB010140692.1:3616-17380 GCA_026074375.1 Tanacetum coccineum | reverse complement strand
AATTAAGGTTAAAGTTGTAAAAAATTTAAATCAAAATAAAATAAACCCACTAAAAATGTAAAAAACTAAAAATTTATAAAAATATATCAAAATGAATGTTGAATTAAAGAGATTTTTTTTATAAAAAATATGGTGAAATTATATCATAACAAAAATTAATAGATAAAAAAATATTTCAATTTGAAAATAAAGGTGATTTTTTAATTAAGATGTGACACATGTCACTCTATGATGTATTCTTTTAAAATGAGATGGATGGTCAAGATTGCACCTCCTTATCTTAATTTTTTATGGACCCCACAACTTAAATGCTTTATATAATAGTATAGATATAGATATAGATTATCGAATGAGAGTCCCATATCGTCTTATAGAACAAACAAAAGAACCTCATAGCGAGGATCAGGTTCCCCTTGCTTTTCAAAAAGAAAAAAAAAATCATTTGCAAAGAACAGAAAAGCAACTTGCTTGGTGAAATTTCACTATAGTGCAAAACAATTACTTCAATAAACTAGTGCAACAAAAGCATATATTTTTTTTCACTTGAGATACGGGAGCGTGTTGGAATGACAGATTCACTAAACTACTAAAGAAAATCTAATTAGTGTTTAGGGGTTAACCCGAGTTCTTTTTGACACCTGTCGCCTAGTAATAGTGAACACCCTATGCGTGGCTTGGTCACTAGCTAGACAACAAATGTCGTTATGGTCTTGAATAATCTGATAAATAGAAGCATATAGGTATATAGTCTAATAATAATAATATATAGAATGTGCAATGTAGCGCTAACAGCAAGAAGATGCAGAAAAGTGTTTGCAACAATTATGCAGCTGTTGTATATCAGTCAGTCTTCCACTAAGACCGCATCCAATTTACGCCTTTTACACATTTGTTCAAAATAGTCGATGCATTTTAAATATGCAGCATTCAGGCGACGGAATGCGCGAACCTGTTTACCCAATGCATAAGCCCGTTGTTCCAATGAATCAGAGCGGAGAGCCAATGAAAGAACCTGTCGTTCAAATGCATCAGCTTCGTGTCCCTCTGCCCCAGTCCGAGATTTCGGTAATTCACCTCGCTGTTTTGATAGAACACACAAGCGATCTGATGCATCCTTTGCACGTCTCAACACATCAGCATGCCTGTTCAAATAAACACTCTCCAATCGCAAAGCAAAAGACTTCCGTTGCAATACATGCTTCTTCAACGCCTTATAACCATTTTTGGTGAGTTGAAAGTGTCTAGTAGTAGTAGTGGATGATGATGATGCCTTCTGCGTTACAGAATTTAGAAGGAAAAATTATGTGCCTTTGGATAGTTAGATCCAAAATACATGCCGTGTCTTGTGTATTATAAGGACAATAATTTTAGTACAAAAAGAGCAAGAGAAAAGATGATTAATTACCTTGTGCTTAACAATAGAAAGGCGAGTTCCGTAAAGAGGTCTCACATCCTTCAACGTGCAACCAACGTTGCATTGAGGACACTGATGATACAAGGCGAGTTCCAGAAAGGCAAGTAAAGTGAATTTAAAATGCTTCTTAAATTTTTACAATTGTTAGTTAGACATGGAGAATAGACAAACTCACCTTTCCGGCGTACATTTGATCTTCTTGTTGAAGCGATTTGATTATACATGACCTTCCGTATATATGCCCACAAGGAAGAGAACTGCGATGACAAAAGGATAGTCAAAAGTGTACATTTATAGTTGGCCGATAAGGATTTTTTTATAGCCGATAAGCAGTATTTATGTATATAAGTATATATATGTATGTATATGCATATGTATACGTATATGTATATATGTATACGTATAAGTCGCATGGGGCATTTTGAGAATTGAGTTTCAAATGGGGCATATTAGCAACTTTGTTTTGTGGGTGGGGCCAAATAAGAATTAGCCCATTAAAATAAGAATGCAACGACTAGTATTAGATGCATTTCTATTCATTTAGATTTAGATGCACTCTTTTGAGTTTCAAAAGGTAATTTGAAGCAGTGTTGCAAAAAAAGATCTACAAGGCCGATTAATCGCCGCTTAGGCGCTACAAGGCCACCGACCTTGCCGATTTATGTAACTCAGTCAAACAAATAGGTCAACGGTGGTCAACGGCAATCAAAGGTGGTCAAACATGCCGGAAACCTTCTAATCTTGCCGGAAGTACCTAAAACTCACCGTAAACTTGTTTTGATCACTTATAGTAACTGTTTAAATATATTACAAGTTGTTTTTCAGAAAAAGATCTTGCCAATAAATATACCTAAAACTCGCTGGAAATACACAAAACTTGCCGAAAATACCCAAATTTTGCCAGAAATGTCAATCTGATTAATCGCCGATTAATCCCGCTTAGACCGATTACAAGCTACAAGGTGATCAAACCCACCCGAAAACCGACCCGAACCGACAAACAGACCGTCGGTTCGGTTTTCGGTTTTGTATATCCATTTCGGTTTACTCGATTCGGTTCGGTTCGAACTGACCATACTCGGGTTCGAACCAACTAAACCGAAGCGACCTTATTCGGTTCAGTTTCGGTTTATATAGGGTTCACTCGGTTCGGTTATCGGTTTGAATATTTCTCTTAATCGGTTATTGGTTCGGTTCGTTTTCCGTTGGTTCGGTTTGGCTCCGAACCGATGCTCACCCTCAATTTAAGGTGTAAATGGTGCAAATTAATTTTTATGATTTCGGCACATGTAGAGGAACAAAATAAAAGAGAAATCATGAAATGCATCTAATTAAAAGCTAGAAAACACATTATGTTGCATTATGATGCGTTGGTGCGTCTCGGATATGCGGTTATAGTTACTTCTTATCCTTGTTATATTAAGATTATTTCTCATTTGATCTTAATTCTATATTATGGTCAAATAAGAAGAAAAATTAAAATGAGAATGATGAGAAGAAACCACAGCCATAAATCCTTCTAATTATTCTCATTATAGTTTTTTCTTCTCGCTAATATATAAAAGGGGTGTGCTTGTCTAATTAAATCAAGAGAAGCTTATTAGGGTGTTGTATTTGTCAAGATAGGATAAGCTTAGCCCAAACACTTATAACAAGTGTGCTTATGACCAAAGGGATTTAGGTGAGTTGGTACCCACCCGAAAGAAAACACTGGAGAGATTTTGTGGATCACAATGGTTGGTGCCAGAAGGCACCCGAGGCAGGGTGTTACCTGCCAATATCTACACCTTTTTTTTAGCAAGTGTGCTTATGCTAAAGCAATAAGCAGCTTTGTTTCTTCTAATTATGATTAAAGGTGAACCAAAGACTCCCTACCTAAAGGAAGCTAACAAGAGGTATAGGGTTCACACTTGAGAGGGTAAACATTTGAAGGATACTTGATTGGACGGGAAAACCTCATCTCTTAATATAAATCATAAATCAAATGGTAGAGAAGAAAGATAAGAAGAGATATATACCAAAGTTGATGATGACTTCCATCACAAGACCAAGGATCAAAGCAAATTGGGCAAACGTCAAAAACGTGACAACAGGTATAATTATAATTACTATCCTTCTTCTTCTTCTTCTTCACCTTAGGGTCAGACGACTTAGATTTAGAATGAAGAAGAAGCAACAAGGCATCATCATCAACAATCACAACCCCTCTCAAAAAACGACCTTCCATCCAATTAACAGCCACAGGTGACGTCATCTTCTCCGATATCTCATAATCTTCTTCTTCTTCCTCTTCAGATTCAAATCCTTCTTCTTCCTTTATTACAACCATACATGCCTCTTCATCCATCTTAAGATAAGTCAATCGATTCAGAAATAATTTAAGGTTAGGTTTCTGTTTACATCTTTATCTTCTTTATATATACGCAAAAACACAAATATTTAATCCGACAAAGACTCCAACACAAAAACCAAACTTGTTACCTTATCAGGATTGCTGCGGGAGTTAATTTTTCGCACGTTTTTGCGGGCTATTAATTTTTTTTTTTAATTTCGTGCGAGTTTATTTTTTCGGTTTCATGTTTAATAGTTTTTTTTATATTGCCATATGTGTTGGGCATCATGTTTAAACGGGTTTTTTTTTTGCCATACGGGGGTTTCCTTTTTTTTAAGTATAATTTTATGGAATTACGTTGCGAGATTATTTTTTCGGTATCATGTTTAATAATTTGTTTTTTCCCTTATATGAGTTTATGTCTCGCGCGTTGTTTCGGGCGGTTAAATTTTAATTTTTTTTATATGCTTTATGTGTTGGGTCTTATGTTTAAATTTTTTTTTACTGTGGGTCAGATGTTGGGCCAGATTATGGGCTATTGTTTTGGCCCACTTTGATTGGCACCGTAGCGTTTTGTAATTTTTTTTTTAGTTTGGGTCAGAAGTTGGGCCAGATTGTGGGCTAATTTAGCCCAATATGGTTGGCACTGTAGCATGGTCAAAAGGTAGTCAAACATTTGTGAAATGTGTATAAGAGTAATGATCTAGTCATAATTAATAGTTGGGCTTACAGTGATGGGCTTTGATAAGCGTTGGAATTGAAGTGGGCCGATCTCTTGTCAATCGTTTATTTTCGTATCATAGTTAATAAGTTGTTTTTTTTCCTTATATGAGTTTATGTCCCGCGCGTTGTTGCGGGGCGGTAATTTTTTTTTTTTTTTTTTTTTTTGGGATTTTTTTTGTCCATGTTTAATAGTTTGTTTTTTTTATATGGGCTTATGTGTTGGCCTTCAATGTTTAAGCTTTGTTTTTTTTGCTATATGGGTTTTTTTTTAAATGACACTGTTTAATGTAATTTAAAGTTGTACGTTTGTGACTATGTCGATTATTTTAAAGTTGAATCGGTAATTTTGTAATATTTTTTTCCCTCTATTTTGTGCCAAAAAAAAAATTATGCCAAAAAAAAAAAAAAAAAAAAAATTTTTTTGGGCCGGCCCAAATTTTGAGCCCAGGCCCAAAGCATTGTACAGTTCTACTCTACAATGCTAAATGTATGTATGTATAACTAGTATTTCTCATTACCACAATATTGTGGTTAGTTGGTAAGTCGTAAAAAGAAAATGTTTTCTTATGATAATAACAAGCAAAAGAACCCGCGCGTTGCGGCGGAGCTAATTTTTTCCCGAATAATTTTTTTTTACGTTTCGGGGTTTTTTTTTGCCGATGCGTTATGGCGGGGCTAATTTTTAATATTTTCTTTTTTTGTATGATTCGGGGAAAAAAAATTGCGTTGGGACGGGCTAATTTTTTCCCGAATATTTTCTTTTTTGGGACGGTTTTGTAAATTTTTTTACGGGAATTTTTGTGTAAGAAAATCGTAAATAGTTAAAAGGTGAGGGTCCGTTTTCTATTTATTTATTTTTTACTTTGGGCCAGATTTTAGGCTATTTTTGGGTTTTTTTTTGGCTAATTTTTTCCCGGATATTTCCTTTTTTTGTACGATTCGGGAAAAAAAAATTTGCGTTGGGACGGGTTAATTTTTTCCCGAATATTTTCTTTTTTTGGGACGGTTCGATATCTTTTTTTTGGGCCGATGAATGTAAAAAAGTGTGGAACAAATAAAACTTGACGTGGTTTTTTTGTTAATTTTTTTAACGGATTTTTTGTGTAGAAAATCGTAAACATTAAAATTTGAGGGACCGTTTGTATTTTTTTTACTTTGGGCCACATTATTATGTCGAATTTAGGCTAGTTTGTCGCAAATGTGTAGATTAAATAATTTTTTTTATATGGCTTATGTGTTGGGCCTCATGTTTAAAGTGTTGTTTTTTTTTTTGCTATATGAGTTTTTTTTTAATATAATGGGTTGTACGTTTGTGACCATATCGGTTATTTTAAAGTTATTAGGTATCGAAGATGTTTCCGCGGGTATTTTTTTTATCTGAATAAATCAAAACTTTTGTAATATTTTTTTTAACTCCTACTTTGTGCATACAAATAAAAAAAACAAAATCTGGCTGGCCCAAAAACGAGAGCCCGTTACTGTAGCAACTGGCCCACTGTCAAAACGACAGTGGATCAGTCGCCTATTGTGTAATATAGTAATGATCTAGTCATAATTAATAGTTGGGCTTACAGTGATGGGCTTTTTGTGCACGTGTCTTTGTCAGTCTTCCTTTCCTTATTATTTTGGGCGTTATATTTATATGTTATTAAACGAAACGATGCCCTTAAAATTATTTTAGTGAATACAAATCTCTGTATCTGTTGTTGGTTGATTTTGCTGCTGTTGAATAAATAAAATTATTTATTTAATGGATGATAAGGTTGGAATTAAGGAAGAAGAACAATTGGAATCTGGAGTTGAATCTGAAGAGGAAGAAGACTATGAGGAATTGGTGAAGATGACATCACCTGTGGCTGCTAATTGGGATGATAATGGTTTGGTTAAAGGGGTTGTGATTATTGATGATGATGCCTTGCTTCTTTATGATTCTAAATCTTTATTCAACTCTAAGTTTAAGGTTAAGGTTGTTGATAAGAATCACAAGGTCATGTTGAAGAATAATACTAGCAAGAGGAAAAGGAAAAGGATGGATAATCATACTTGTTTTCAAGTTTTTGATGTTTGCCCAATTTGCTATGACCCTTGGACTAGTTCTTATCAAAATCATCAACTTTGGTAATGTCTTTTCTTTCCATCTCCTTATGATTTTTGTTTGCTTAATCTTTATTACCCTATGTTTCAGTTATAGCTTCTCCTAAATGTATGAACCTCAATTGTTTCCTTACCTACCTACCTACTATATAAAAAGGTTGGAGGTATAGGTAAATGGCTAGTGTTTGAGTGGTGAGTGAATGACACGTTGAGTCATGGCTAAAACGTATGAGCCTAAAGGAGTGTTGATATGAACCAATTCGATATAGAGATAAAAAGAACAGAACAAAGATAAATAGTTTATATTAATGGGATAAACCGAGCCCTCGATGGTTTATATTAATGAGATAAACCGACCCCCCAATTGATTAGCAAATCAATACTTAATATTCATTCTTCATAATTAAGATTACAACCCTAATACCCTATATATAATGAAAGATCCTTAATTCTACTTCTTGTTCTCCACGAAATACACTTTCCTAATATAGCCTAATAAAATACAGGTTCTTATCAATACTCCCGCCCCCAAATACACCTTGTCCTCAAGGTGTTGTCTTGAAAAAAATCGCCTCAAGTGATTCCGGGATCCCATGTTCTTCTAGGAAGACGGCATTGTAAAGACAGACGAAACCCTTCAGTAAAAGGCCTAGGATCTTTCAGAGAAATTGGTCTGCTTTCGGCCCCCGACAAGCGACTGATGTCGGCTACCTATCATCGCCCATTTAATGGAATTTGACAAGCCCGGCTGTTTACAATCTGTTTTGTTTCCGTATTCACTGAAAACACTGCATGCGTTTCCTCAACATCTTCAACCTGCAACTCATATACCTCCTTCCAAGCAATATTATCCATCTCATTCGATTTCCCTTGTGATCCTAGCACCATAGCAGTCTCATCGGAGCCATGGATATGTTTTTGCTCCAAGTCTTCTTTCACCCCCATGACTGGACTCGTAAAATATGTTTCCTCCATGACACAACCATATATAAACTCATGATAATTACCATCTTCACCACTTATTTCAGTTATGGAAGATGCAACCACCACGTACGTTTTCCTCCGGTCTTGATCCATCATCACAATCTTCAGTGTCAATGATCGGAATAGAAGAACAATAAAGATAGAATAATCGACGTTCGAGAGGTCGAATAAGCTCTCCCAATAATGATACTAAATAACTAAACCATTCATATAATTCTACATAATAAGAATTACAGCCTTAATCATCTATTTATAATGAAAGATGCCCTAGACTTAACTTGTTCACTAAGAAAATATAATAAAAGAAACTAAATATACTAATTAATTAATAATATAATTATGAATAAAGTATGGAAATGCAGATTCATATCAATACTCCCGCCCCAAAAACACCTTTTCCTCAAGGTGTCGCTTGATAATGTTCCAGGATCCCATGTTCTTCTCTGCGCCCTCAAGGTGTCGTGTGATAATGTTCCAGGATCCCATGTTCTTCTTTGCGCACAAACCATTTCTTGTCTCAACCAAACATTCGTACAAATTTGCCCATGAGAGATCACGCACCCCCAACTTAACTTTATAATCTGCCATCTCAATGTGTTGTGATATGGCTTACTTTCATCTTCCGAATGTTTTGCATCAAGTTCATTAGAGAAATCTTCCTTGATGATGTTTGGATCTGATGCTAGCATCATAAGAGGCTCATGTTCTACTGCCATAACTCATCCCGTAATATCAGCTTCATCCTCTGTTAAAACATCCAGAAACTCCTCCAACTTACTACCATCTTCTCTACTTATTTCAGTTATGGCAGGTTGTGTTGGAAACTTTACAATTTCCTCATCAGAAGATGCAACCACCAGGTTTTCCTCCGGTCTTGATCCATCATCACAATCTTCAGTGACAAAGATTTGTGATTTGGGATTTGATATTATATCTTCGGATGCTTCCTAAGCTCTTTTTAGATCACGCCACTTCTCACATTCTTCAATTTCCTTAGCGCGACCTATTGAAATCGCAAACTTCTTCAATAGATCAATAATACGGGCTGATTCAGCCCTCATAGCCTCCAATTTGTTCTAGACGTTATAAAATCGTTCTTCCATTTGTGTATGATACTCCTTGTTAGTCATTGACTAAGTGATCTCATATCAATAACACTTTTAAGTTCTCGTATGTACATAACTTTTTCCAGCAGTGAACAGTGTCTCCCGGTATGAACAGTAACTTTAACGTGAACAGCAACTTTGAAGGATTATTTTTTTATTTTTATTTTTTTTTGTGAAAAACAGCTGTGATACCAATTGATATGAACCAATTCGATATAGAGATAAAAAGAACGGAACAAGATAAATAGTTTATATTAATGGGATAAACCGACCCCCCTTATGATTTATATTAATGAGATAAACCGACCCCCCAATTGATTAGCAAATCAATACTTAATATTCATTCTTCATAATTAAGATTACAACCCTAATACCCTATATATAATGAAAGATCCCTAATTCTACTTCTTGTTCTCCAAGAAATATACTTTCCGAATATAAATATAATCCTATTATTATAGCCTAATAAAATACAATACTAATATGATTATGCAATAGGCTCCATAATCAAGTAGTTTTACCCAAACACCCCTACTGCTTATATTCAAGTGCTTATTAACTCTAATTTCAAGACAGCTTATCGGCCATCTTAGCTTATTATTCTACGATGAGCAGTTTTCCATAGAGTGTTTGGGATCGCTTGTGGCTGATTTAAAACATGGCAGTAGCGAGGCAATTAACCACTGAATCAGTCAAGCAATCCAAACACACCCCCTAGTCCGTGCTTTTTTCTAATTCATTTTTATTGTAGTTAGTGAATGTTTAATTTATACATAATTTTCCCTGCAGCTCTCTTCCTTGTGGGCATATGTATGGAAGTTCATGTATAGACAAATGGCTTCAACAAAGTTCCTCTAGGAAGGTGCGTTTTTTCATTATCTATGTCTGACTATAATAATGATGATATTAATTACTAAAATTTAGCAATTCTTTTATAATTAATAGTCTAACTTTTCGATCTTAATGAATCAATAAATTGTTAACAGTGCCCTCAATGCAACACTTTATGCACATTGACGGATGTTAGACCTCTTCATGCGACTTGCCTTTCCATTTCTAAGCACAGGGTAATCAGTCTTCCTTTTCCTTACTACCTTTATTCTAAAATATGTTTCTAGATTGACGAACAGTGTTAGAATGTGCTATTATAAATTATAGTAATTAAATTTCTAACTTCCCTTTTGAAATGCAGAAGGTGTCATCATGTTCATCATCACCCACTACTGCTACTAGGCAATTCCCATTCACCAAAGAGGGTTATCAAGCATTGAAGGATTATGTATTGCAACGGCAGCTTGTTGCTTTGCGATTGGCGTGCGTTTCTTCCAACTGCCGCGTTGAGGTGGTGGAACGTGCAACCGATGCAGCTGGTCGTTTGCGTTTTCTATCGCGACGGCGTGATGAATTATTAAAATATCAGACTTGTGCTCATGGATCGCAAGCTGACGCATTTCTACTACGTGCTGATGCATTGAAACGACGGATTCTTCCATTGACTAGTCGGGTTGAAGCATTGGAACAACGGGCTGAAGCATTGGAACAACGGGCTGAAGCATTCCGTCGCATGAATAAAGCATATTTAGCATGTATCGATCATTTTAGCGAAATGTGCAAAAAGCTTGATTTGGACGCGGTCTTAGTAGGGTAGTGAATGAATGGACAAATTGTACCTTAATGTATTGAACTTTGCCTAAATTTCTTTTGTGGTCAATTGGAAAGAAATCTTTATTTATTTAATTTCTTTTCCTAGCTTACTGTTTATAAGCAACGAGGTCTGTAATCCGCGTGCCGCGCGCGGGACCAACTTTATCCCAACGACTATTCACGATAGTCCTTGAGGTTAGTGTTCCGTTTTGCAAGGTTAGTCATTACGGATTAACCTTGCAATGAACCGATAACCTCAAGATTAGTCATTTATTGTTATTACAACACTGATTAAAGATGAAAATGAATACTTACAAATAGGGGTGTCAAAAAATTCGACCCGACCCGACCTTATTCGGGTCGGGTTAGTCGGGTTCAAAATTGAAGTGACCCGACTAACCCGAATTCGAAATATGGTCGGGTATCGGGTCAAAATACTTTGCCTATTCGGGTTCGGGTCAACCCGACTAACCCGAGTTAGGTTTTTTTTTTTTTTACACCTCTTTATTCAATTGAAAGCACAATTAAAATGTCAACATAGCGAATAAATAATCAACTATGTGCGCCTGTAACTAAATTGTTCAGACATCAATGACATTGCCTGGGCGAAATTCGCCCAAGTCCTTTTTCAGTGAGGGGGACTTCGTATGCAAGTTTAGGGGTGAGCACGGTCCAAGGACCGGACCGAACCGACCAAGACCGGACCGGACCGAGTTGGTCCGTAATGCCGGACCGAGGACCGGACAAAATGGTACGGTCCGGTCCGGTCCTACACGGCATAATCATCGGGTTTTTGGTCGGATCGAGACCGAAAATAACAAAAACCCCGGACCGAAATACCTTCGGTCCGGTCCGGTCCGGTTTTCCGGTCTCCGGTCCGGTATGCTCACCCCTATGCAAGTTGTATGGAATCAAGTTCACCGGAACATCATAGAAGAACTGCACAATTTGACGATATATACATGTTATTGTTTTATTGAGAAACTTATAAACGTGTTTAATAAAAGAAATACAACGCAATAGGCACTTCTGCTGACCTCGTTTTCAGTAGTGAAAACATCGAGTTCTTAATAAAAATTCAAATTTTCTTAATAAAACAAATAAAATTTTATAAATAGGACATACCCGAACCCGACTTGACCCGACCCGACTTGGACCCGACCCGTTTGACCCGAACCCGACTAACCCGATTCACACCCCTACTTACAAAAATCAAATAATCTCCAACAAAAATCCTTATCCCATCTATCTATTAAAAATAAAAATTGATCAAAAAAAATTTTAAAATTTATTTTTTAGAGCGTACAACAAAAAAAAAACTCTTGCAGCACATAAAACATGCATATCCTACTCTCTTTTTTGGCAACATAGGCTATCTGTTTTCCTTTTACGAAGATTTATAGATAGACTAAGTGGAACGGAATTTCAGTACATGGCAAACTAACAATTACACATTATAGTCTAACTAGTTGCATAGCCCGCCCGGATGGGCGGGCTAGCTTCATGAAAAAAAATGCAGAAGAATGAAAAAAACAATTGAAAAACATATAGTATAATATATATTTAAATGATAATGAAGCGTTTAGTTACACACAAATATATGCTAAGAAACAAAGTTTTCATGACTCAAACGATAATGAATGTCTAGTATTATTGATCTATGACTCAAACTGCTTCCGAATTAAGGTGAATATGACGTCTGACACAAGAGTCAGAAGACTTTTTTGGCTTAACAATGGAAATGTATTGCAAAATAAGGGACCAATGCACCTCTCCAGGTATCAAAGTTTTCATGAGATAAAAGAATATCAGTGTTGACTATCATTAAGAAAATGTATTGTTGCAATGAAATGTGTGTCCCATTCTCACCTGTGTTCCGTGAGTCATCATTCATGCATAATGTTGATCTTGATATGGATTAGAAGTCAAAACCTGCAAAATGCTTTTAATAAGTACACAAAGATAGTCATTTATTAAATTTTAGGCGTATTATCTAGTTAGTGGTTCCACATACCGGTGTTCAGTTAGGTCATTTTTCATAACTATCTACAGAATGCCGATATAAACATAATCACGAGTCACATACCTGTGAATACATTATGCGTGTTACATCTAGCTATACCTTTTTGTAACAAAATCTTGGTTATGTGTTCACACAAAGAGTATCAATGTATCATGCTTCACTCACTTCACCCTTCTCAAAGCCTGCTGTATTACCGAAACTACCAGCTGCAAACATATAAATATCTAATGATAAGTAACTACATAAAAATAGAAGAGCATTGTAATCGATTAGAAACTAAATTCCAAAACCTGATCTTTGCTTGTGAGAGTGCTTCGCCTATTCTCTCTCAATCTAGATATTGTAGGGTCATGATGATTCTTGATGGTGAAGGTTTTGAATTTTTAATGGAATGTTTTGAAATTAAATCCTGGATTCATTGTGAGTGGTTAGATCAGGATGGACTAACCGTTCTCCTGTATATACAAAATTTAATATAATTATACAGTCATCTTGCTAATGACAAACATATTGCTTAAATCAATATAATCACATAAAGATAGAATTTGCAAACATGAACTTCTGATGAATTCAAACTCACGAAATCCACCTATGACTCAAATTAAATCGATCAAACATAAATGTAAAATAGAATCAAATGATAACACTCATTCCGTTATCAAAAAGATAAACCATAATTCAATTCCAAAATCAAATAGAAATAAAAAGATGGAACACTTATGTTTACCTTAATAAATACGTACATATGATTTTTCATATGTAATGAACCATAGTCCAGTCAACTTGTTGAGATTGAATTTTAGGGAAATGACAGATCGTTGTTTTGTGAATGAAATCCTATTTAAAGCAAGTTTGACTGAAACATAATGTCTTGATGGTGAAGGTTTTGAATTTTTAATGGAATGTTTTGAAATTAAATCCTGGATTCATTGTGAGTGATTATCGGGGAGGAGTTACTGAATAATCAATGTGGTCAAACTTGTAGCAAGGATTTAAGGATAATACTAAATGTCAAAAATACCCTCGTTTTTTACATTGTTATTGCCTAGTCACCAAAATGTTCCCAAATTGCCCTTTGAGTCATCATTTCCAGTCAGCATTAACATGCTTAGTCACATGGTCCAGTCAGCATGAAATATTTCATGCCTTGCCTCATATATAGGTAGAAATAAGAACTAAGCAAGCACATGATAACCACACAAACACTACTTTAGTGTGATATGAACATTTACACGAGAAATTTCTCAACCATCTCTCCAAGTTTTACTTCAATTAATAACCTACTAAAATCAATCACTTAAAACATCACTAATCCAAATACTTTTGGACATCGAAAACAAATTGTTACACGTTAAATGTTAGCAAAGCAATATATATATACATGGATATAGCATGGACTTTAGGTCTCAAGGAACAAATTAATTCAAAAGCATCGGGGGACTTT
>BQNB010140690.1:0-17380 GCA_026074375.1 Tanacetum coccineum | reverse complement strand
TACATGTTTGATCAGTTGTTAATATAATACAAACCAAGTTAACCCGTTTTTACATAAATATGTTTTCTTTTTTATTCCAAATCATGACCTCCTATTTAACAACAAGAATGGAAGAAGATATGTTGTGATTGAACATGACCCATCAGTTCGCAAAGAACTTGAGAGAGCAGTAAGCTTACAGATCTTTAGCATTCTAATAAATTTGTTCTTTAGTTAACCTTTTTGTCCATATTTCAAACACTTTCATTTTATTTGATATTTAGTTCTATATTATAATTGTAGTCTCATGGTCGAGTAACCATGGCGGTAGCTGTCGACACTTCTTAATTTGAAAACATATCAATGGCTCCCCTCGGAATCTTGGTGTTGGTGCTTAACGTACCAAAGAACTTCGGCCATATGCACTTTAAGTTGTCAAAAAGGTAAATGTAAATCTCTTTTAACTAGAATTGGTATTTACTTTCATGTTTTGTTATAATAACGCTAAATAACACGTCAAACGATCAAATGCCTTTGGTTCATGGTAAATAAAAATTACTTTCATCAAGTTACATGAAAATAAAAAGTTTACTTCTTTAACAATGCAAACAAGTTTCGGGAAACGTTAAAGGGGAAAAAATCTTAAAGTACCAAACACAGACTCATTTCTTTACATCTTGTAGGATCCCGTTAACACTTCACTTCATACAATCGATCATGAAATCGGACTAGAAATGAGAAAGAAAGATTGAATTATTTAGAGAGAGAAAGAGGAGAGAGAAATGAGAGAAAAGAGAAAAGATATTATTTAGTAAAATGAACAACTAACTTTTCCAAGTGGAAAAGTTCCTTATATACCCCGACACTTAAAAGTGACGCGCGGGATATTTAACTAGGACCCGGGCTCGGGTTTTGCTTGGGATTACACCTGAAACATATACAATATTAGATTAACTATCGAGCCCGATTCTCGATATTATCCTATTACAACATTAACTATTTAAAGACCGAAGCTCCATCGTAGAGTGACCGAACTTCCTTGTTTGACTCAATAAATTGAGGCTAACACATCTTATTTAGGAGTAAATCAAATTTGTGTTAGCTCATCATTTTAGCTCATTTTTTATAAGCTTACTTCGGAAAATATACGTTCGTTAAGACATACTCTGTAATAAACTTACATATGGCCATGAGTCTCAAAAGAATGAGGCGTTAAGCTCATAAGCGTTTGTGGGGGTATCTTTTGTAGCGAGTGTTCAAAAGGGAGGAGTTTAGTTCCTACTAAGTTTGTTAAAGAAAGGCCACAACGCATTTGTGATGTATGTTGCGTTCGCATCGAGTCTATTCAACCATACTTGATGGCCCGACACAGGACGTAACTGCCCTTAGTACATTGAGATCATGGCTCAACTTCCCTTGGGGACAAATTATAGAATATAAGATTTATAAGGCTGTAAACACCATATGTGGTTAGTTTAAGGTAAGTGCCCAAGCTTAGCTTAGTATGTAAATAATGGGTTATTTTAACCTGTCGTGATCAGTATACTTACATCTGAATCTATTTGAGTCATTGAAAATTGTGTTTTGTCTCATATTTTACACAACAAACCTCATAAAACTTGACTTTTTTAGGTTTGTTCATTAATATGAACCTATCCCATACTAGGCTCGTATCGTTCATAAGTCTAAGTGTAGAACTCACTCAAAAAGCTAGCTTATTTAAGGAGAGGACACCTCGACTTATAAACCATCAACCAATCTCATACTTGGCCAATGTGGGATCATGACAATACCCTACCCTTTAAAAAACCAACGTCCTCGTTGGTCATGACTATGTTGGTTACGGTTGGCACCCCTGTTTGGGTCCAAGCCACTACTCCATAGGCCACCACTCCGAGCTCGTTGGTCACGGCTATGTTGGTCACGGTTGGCAGCCCTCTTTGAGTCCAAGCCACCACTTCATAGGTCACCACTCCATAGGCCACTGCTCTGAGTGTTGGAACCTCGAAAGGTAGGGCTAGCTCTGATACCAATTGATATGAACCTATCCCAGACTAGGCTCGTATCGGTTCATAAGTCCAAGTGTAGAACTCACTCAAAAAGCTAGCTTATTTTAGGAGGGGACACCTCGAGTTATGAACCATCAACCAATCCCATACTTGGCCGATGTAGGATCATAACATTCATTGACACTAGAAAAATTGATACCCAACTCTATATTGAAACAAGCGAGCGGGTAACGTATGAGGCTAGAAAAGTGATAGATGACAAAGATGTTGGAGGTTTTATGAAAAGAGATGAATTTGAGCAAATTACTATCCCTGTTTTAGATTGTGTAAAGAAACCTCAAGGCAAGGCTCTTGACTAGGCACAACTCATAGTCGACGATATTTATGTTGTAGAGGTTCTTTGTATCTGTTAGTTTCATTTCTCAAACAATTGAAAGACCTACAACTATGGATTATCCCAAACTACAACAAATGGACTATTGCTACTAGACTTAATGGATCATTGCTAATTCATGCTAACAATCACCATTGTATTGAGCATCAAATACACATGGCAATTTAATCCCGCAGCGAAATGAGCGGGAACCTCGAGATTACATAAGTAAAAGTCCGATTTTTCCCAAAATCTAAGCCCAATGCAACACACGGGTACGAATGCCTCGTTATAACAAAGCTACACTTGAAAGTGAAGTAAACTTTTTATTAAAACGATACACTTATTAGTGTAGACATTTTGACACTTTTCCACAGTTTTAGGTGTGAATATTTAACAATGTTGAAATGTTTTGCAATTTTGCCACACTTCTAGGTATGGACATTCAAAGAATATTTTCACACTTTAACTATAGGCATTTTGATAATATTTCCACTTATATGTGTAGGAAAATTTGTCACACCCATTATTACCGCGTATAGCAAAGTGTAGCCTTTATAATTTTACACATTTTTAACCGTGAACATTTAACCTTAAAAATGTGGATAATTCAACTAATTTTTTGTATTGCGCGTACATTCAATGTCGCTGCAGTAATAACATTACTGATTTGTTTCATTTTATAAATTGTTTATGTATACTGATTTTAGGTTTAACAAATTACGTATCTTATAAAAATCCAAACGATCAAACAGATTTGCATATTTTGTAAATAAGTTTCACAAAATACACCCCAAAAATTAAACATGTACAAAAGATAACTCATAAAAAAATAACTTTTAGATAAATACTACTGTAACTTGAAGGATCAAACACCACACCAATTTCTCAGAGTTAAACTTGAATATCTATTATCTATCCCACTATCCATATGTCCATATATTATTCCCACCGATTCACAATCACCGTAACCCTAATCTACACGCCACTGGTAAACCACAATCTACCACCAAATGCCGCATCACACGTGGCTCTCAGCTAACTTTCTTAATCGAAAAGGTATTGATGCAGATATGCAGAGCATTGACTTTTAGTCAAAGTCAAAATATTTACTTTCTCTTTTTATTTTAGTATTTCCTTTTGAAAATAAACTTTGATTAGGAAACTATATTCTTAATCAATTATGTGTTTAGAAATAGGAAAGTAATATTCAATCTTTTAGATGATTCCAACTTTCCTATAAATATAAGGTCTTATTCTTATGTATTGAGGCAATCTTTAGTTTTGATAAAAAACTATGCTTTGTTCTTCATTTATGCTAGTATTCTCTGAATAATCGAAATTCGTTTGAATCAACGATTGTTAGAGTTTGCCTAATTATCGGTATTCTTTTGAATCAACGATAGTTGGAAGATTGTCTCTGGTATTCATTGGAATCAACAGATTCAATTTTGTGTTATTTTATTTTTCACTACATCAGTTGCTATCAACAGCCAAAGTTCTTGATTAAGATGTCTCCAAAGAGAAGTGAAGGTGAATAGTCAGAATATCCGTTCTTTGAGGGTGATGGTTCATCTTCTGATGAATGGGGAGTGTAGGATCGTTTAGCCCATCTAGGATCGTTTTACAGATAATATTGAACACGCAGCGGAATAATAAGAAAGCAATATTATCAAACAAGGTTTTTCATTCAAACAATTCCTATTTACCCCAACCTATAACATGGGGCTACACCAACTAATTATGGTGTACTAACTAACTAACTAACTAGACTCTCATTGGGAGAGTTCTATGTATGATGGATAAAACTACACGCCTATGATCTCTTTATATAGGGAGAGATCATAAGACGTTACAAAGGAAAACTTAATTGACACTTATCCAACATTAATTAGTATTTAAACCACATTAATGATATTTATCTTCAACTTGTAACGCTTATCATTAATGATATTTATCTTCAACTTGTAACGCTTATCATTAATGATATTTATCTTCAACTTGTAACGCTATGACATATTGTAGTCAAAACCTGATCTTGTAACTTCCTAAAATGTTGAATTAGTCCCAGATTAGTCCCTTTTATTTCATTCGTCTTCATTTTGTCTCATCAAATTAAGAATCCCAACAATCTTCCCCTATTTGATGATGACAAAACAAACAAAGTCGTGTACGAAACTTGCATCATAAAGCCAAAGCTTCCTGACTTTAGATGTAAACATCACCCTGAATGAAACAAAATCTCCTTTGTAGATAGCTCCCCTTAACTTATATCCATGCACCACACATAATAAGCCTGCAAATCGAATAAACATTACTTTTTTCTTCCCCTTTTTGTCTTCCCCCCCCCCCCCCCCCCCCCCCCCCCCCCCCCCCCCCCCCCCCCCCCCCCCCCCCCCCCCCCAGGGGGGGGGGGGGGGGGGGGGGGGGGGGGGGGGGGGGGGGGGGGGGGGGGGCCCCAATCCAATTGGGGTCTTCTGGGATATAACTTGGATCAAAACAGCTACAAACCATATACCACAACTACTAATCCAACCTTCCAATACTCAAAATACCCGCCATGAAGCATAATACGAAAAATGACTTTGAGCAGTAGAAATATAAACTAGCAGTAGTAATAAAGATCAGCAGTAGTAATGAAACACTTCCCCTTAAGTGGTGCATGTAGATGGTTAAACAATTAAACAATAAGCTTCCCCTGAAACCAATATGTTT
Organism: Tanacetum coccineum; assembly: GCA_026074375.1. NCBI lineage: Eukaryota > Viridiplantae > Streptophyta > Magnoliopsida > Asterales > Asteraceae > Tanacetum > Tanacetum coccineum. Next base: position 12,304 of record BQNB010140690.1, on the reverse strand, counting down.
ACCATCTCTTGAATCTCGAACTTTGTAGGCTCCATGTAGTGATCACTGATGAAGAAAATAGAATATAACGAATTTGATAAAGAAAGCAGAATCTCCCAACAGGTCTTATATCTTGTACTATCCACACGTTGAACTCAACCTCCTAAGTAATAAGCAGACCGCGACTCTTGACAGAAATCGCCATTCTCTATAATGAGGACACTGAGCACAATACGTTAACTCCTTCAAGTGATAGCGAATGTGGAGCATTGAGCCACCTTAAGAAAAATCACCACATTCCCTAGATTTATAAGTCTTCGCACCATACAAAACAAACAAGTTACCTCCTGCTAAAAGGTATGATAAGAACACCATCTGGAAACCAATTCTACAATTATCAAAAAATGAAGTATAATCAATCGTCTTCGTAACACGCGAGCTTCAATAATGCCAAACGAGCCATAAATCAATTAATTATACTTCCCCTTGAAATAGGTATTCAAGATCCAAAAACCATCCAAAAACCAAAATTCATGTATTACCCGATATCTGATAAAGCAAGCAGTACGTTCTAAGATATCGGATAACACTAGCGGTACTTTGATCACAACGAGCAGTACTTTAATATAAGGAGCAGTACCTTGAATAATGAATGATCAGTACTTTCATATACCTCAGCAAGTACATAGTTTTGCTCCAGCAGTACTTATATTCTTGAGCATACCTTCAAGAACTTCATCGTACCATTCATTCTTCGACCATAAAACCTTTTCAATAACAATGTGTTTAGTTTAAGTCCGCTGTGCATAATTGTTACAATTGGTTATTGGTAAAACGTCCTAGATGTAGTTAAAACGATCTTATCAAGTGGACCAATCACCATGGAACCAACCCACAACTGATCCTAGCATCTCCCTCAGTGTCTCACCAAGACTTCACATCTGCAAACTGCAAGAAGAACCAATGAGAAAGCCCTATAATATACTGCTTTTCTGCCATACCTGCATAGACATCTTCTCCAGGTTTTCATGATGCTGGTAGATCAAGGGATCTTTATGGAAAAGCATAAAGCAAGATTGGAGGAAACGGAGTAAAGCTCAAAGAAGATGCACACGAATCTGTTAAAACAACAATTGAGACATTTACTATTTGGATCTAGGAAGAACTAGATTCAGCATACGAAAGTTTTCAAAGCATATCCTCACATGCTTGCGATTACATGATGCTACAGAGTCCATAGAGGAGATGCAAAACTTAAAGTTTCTTTCCTAAGAAGCCTACCATCTGTGTGGCTTGTGTGGCTAACATGATTCGAGGACAACTGGATTGGATGATTTAGACTTGATGACTCTACAACAACTTAAAGGTGTATGAGCAGAATTGAAGGGTGTCTCAAATCAAGTGCACCAAACATTGCCTTTACGGTCCACTTAAAGTCAATGCAGTACTTTGAAACAAAGTACTAGCTGAACCAACAAATATCCCAAAAGGATATACACATAGCTGCCTAAAGCAAGGTTCCATCTGCTCCTAACTATGCTTCTCACTCAGATGAAATCATATGTTCCTTCTTTTCTCAACAAGCATCCATGCCTACAACTCATGATAATGAAAAACCTTGTTCAACAACAATTGTGTTTGTTTAATTCCGCTGTGCATAATTGTTACAATTGTTATTGTAAAACCATCCTAGATGAGTTTAAAACGATCTTATCATGGTATCAAGACCAAGGGGCTCTCGATCTAGGATTCAAGGTTTTATGGTCGAAGAATGAAGGTACTGATGAAGTTCTTGAAGGTACTGCTCAAGCATATAAAGTATTGCTGGAGCCCAAAAAAAAAATCTAAGTACTCTCTGCTGAGGAGTATGAATAGTACTCTGCTCATTCATTAGTCAAGGTACTGCTCCTATATTAAAGCAAAAAAGATACTCGCTCGTTGTGATCAAAGTACCCGCTAGTGTATCCCGGTATCTTAGAACGTACTGCATGCTTTATCAGATATCTGGTAATACATAATTATGGTTTTTGAGAGGATGATTTTTTTGGATCTTGAATACCTCATTTAAGGGGAATAAAATTAATTGATTTATCGCTCGTTTGGATTATTGAGGGTGATTTCGAGACGAATTGATTATCACTTATTAGATATTGTAGTTGAATTTCACACTGCGTGTTCTATCATTTACCTTTTAGCCAGGAGTAACTTTTTTTTGTATGGTGAGGAAGACTTACAAAAACTAAGGAATGCGTATTTTTGTTCTTAAGGTGCTCATATTGCTCACATTCGCTATCCACGTGAAGGATGTTTACGTTATTGTGCTCATGTCTCATTATAGAGAATGAGGATTTTGTCAAGAAGAAATTCGCGACTCTTATACATTAGGAGTATGATTCCAACGTCGTGGATAGAGTACAGATTATAAGAACACAGTTTGGGAAATTCTACTTCTTATAACAAATTCTCGATTTTGTAAGTTCTTCGTCACCATACAAAACAAACAAGTTACCTCCTGCTAAAAGGTATGATAAGAACACGCATCTGTGAAACTCAACTACAATATCAAATAAGTGATAATCAATCGTCTTCGTAATCACCTCTTCAATAAATCCAAAACGAGCCATAAATCAATTAATTATCTTCCCCTTAAATGAGGTATTCAAGATCCAAAAACCATCCAAAAACCATAATTCATGTATTACCCGATATCTGATAAAGCAAGCAGTACGTTCTAAGATATCGGATAACACTAGCGGTACTTTGATCACAACGAGCAGTACTTTAATATAGGGAGCAGTACCTTGAATAATAAATGAGCAGTACTTTCATATACCTCAAGCAGAACTTAGATTTGCTCCAGCAGTACTTTTTATATTCTTGAGCAGTACCTTCAAGAACTTCATCAGTACCTTCATTCTTCGACCATAAAACCTTGAATCCTAGATCGAGAGCCCCATGGCTCTGATACCACTTGATAAGATCGTTTTAAACTCATCTAGGATCGTTTTACCAATAACAATTGTAACAATTATGCACAGCGGAATTAAACAAACACAATTGTTATTGAACAAGTTTTTCTTATCATGAGTGTAGGATGGATCATGTTTGAGAAAAGAAGGAACATATGATTCATCTGAGTGATAAGCATAGTTGAGGAGCAGTGGGAACCTTGCTTGAGGCACTTTGTGTAATCCTTTATGGGATATTTGTTGTTTCAGACAGTACTTTGTTTCCAGTACTGCCCTTACTTCTTCTGTGGACAGAAAGGCACTGTTTGGGTGAACTTGAATTTGAGACACCGCTTCAATTCATCTCATACACTTTAAGTGTGTTTGTAGATAATCATCAAAGTCTAACTCATCCAATCCAGGTTGCCTCGAATCATGGTACCACTACTATCAACACAGATGGTAGTGCTTCTAGAAACTTTAAGTTTGCATCTTCAATGGACACGGTAGCATCAGTAATTCAAGCATGCTAGGATATGCTGAAACCTTCGTATGCTGAATCTAGTTCTTCCCTAATCCTCTATGTAAATGTCTCAAATTGGTTTGTTTTCAACCGATATCTTTTGCATCTTCTTGATGCTTCGTTCCTCCAAAATCTTGCTTTTATGAGCTTTCCATAAAGATTCTTGCATCTACAGCATCATGAAACTGAGAAGATGTCTATCAGGTCTGGCAGAAAGCAGTATATTAAGGCTTTCTCAGTGTTTCCTTCTTGCGTTTGCACAAGTGAAGTCTTTGGCTGCAGACACTGAGGGAGATGCAGGATCAGTTTGTGTTTGGTTTCCATTGGTGATTATGTCACATAGGTAGTGATCCTGATAGCAATGGTTTTAAAACTGACGCATCTTCATGGACCATAGGTCATATTCCACCTTTCTTGATTATAGGGATCTAAGTGCTGTAACGGACAGGCTATATCTTGATTTTTGTACTTTGACGTAGCACCCCATTGTTACCTTTTCGCTGCGACCTGATTTTGGGGGTGTTACAGATAGTAACACTGTCGTACATAAGCTTGATAAGATCGTTTTAAACTCATCTAGGATCGTTTTACCAATAACAATTGTAACAATTATGCACAGCGGAATTAAACAAACACAATTGTTATTGAACAAGGTTTTTCATTGAACGATTCCTATTTACCCCAACCTATAACATGGGGCTACACCAACTACTATGGTGTACTAACTAACTAATTAACTAATATACAAAGCACACACACTTTGTAATCAGACTCTCATTAGAGAAGTCTGTGTTTTCTATGGATGGATCTAAAACCTATGAGTCAATGTCTCTTTATATAATAGAGACCATAAGACGTTACAAAGGAATACATTAATGACATTAATTATCATTAATGAGATTGACCAGATTAATAACATTAATTAGTATTTAACATTATACTAATGACGTTTAAGTTACATCTTGTAACTTCCCAATCATTAATTTGTAGTCAAACTCCATCTTTTGTAGAATTCCAATTTGTCGATTAAGTCCTTCTTGTTTCATTCTTTTGTTCTTTTGTCTCATTAAATCTATAATTCCCAACATTTACTGAATGAAAATGAAAACTAAAAGAAGATAAATGGAGCTCAAGATGTATACTAGAGATATCTAGAAAGAAATAAGGAGAAGGTTAATAAGAATAACAAGAATAACAAGAAAAATGATCTTAAAAAGTGCAAGTTCCAGCTTATAACTGTTTTTAAGCTTTTTCTAATAAGCTGTTGTGATTATGGTTAATGATCTTTGTTCTTCAATGACCCAAACTACTTTAAATGTTGATTTTGAGGAAGACATCAATACATATGTCGTTTGAAAAAAGTATTCTTATCAAGGTTAGCAAAAGTTTGTTCAAATTTCTGGTTGATAAAAAATATCCAGAATGGTATTTAAAAGTTGTACCCCATGGTCGAATGAGTTTTCGGTTTTTTAAAAAAAACGATCAGGTTCGAGGTCGAGTCATTATAAAGAAAGAGAATTTGATGCAAAGGATACAAGTTTGGATACTACGAATACAAGGAACGAGTGAGGCAAACTCGAGGACGAGTTTTTCTTAAGCGGGGGAGAATGATGCAGATATGCAGAGCATTGACTTTTAGTCAAAGTCAAAATATTTACTTTCTCTTTTTATTTTAGTATTTCCTTTTGAAAATAAACTTTGATTAGGAAACTATATTCTTAATCAATTATGTGTTTAGAAATAAGAAAGTAATATTCAATCTTTTTAGGTTGATTCTACTTGTCCTATAAATATAAGGTCTTTTCTTTGTATTGAAGATATCTTTGAGTTTTGATTATAAAAGCTTTGCTTTATTCTTGGCAGTTTGCTAAGATTCTCTTAATAATCGGTATTCGTTTGAATCAATGATTGTTAGAGTTTGCCTGATTATCGGTATTCTTTTGAATCAACGATAGTTGGAAGATTATTTCTGGTATTCATTGGAATCAACAGATTCAATTTGTGTTATTTTTTATTTTCACTGCATCAGGTATCTTCATCAATTAGTTTCATAATTGTTATATATCTCATTTTATTGTGATTTTGACAGTGGTCTGATAAAATAGAGATTGTTGTTGATAACGTAAGGTATTTTAAATTTTTTATGAACATGATTCTTCCTGCCACTCAAGAGACGACTACTGATGGTGTGTCAATCCAGTTACTATGAAGTGTCTAAGGTGGCCAGCTCCATTAGAGGTGTTCCTAATTCAAAGCACAGTTTCTGATTCTAGGACAAATGAAGAAAACATCACTATCAAATTGGTAAGTATTTTAGCGTTTTCAGTATCGATTAAAGATTTAAAACGGTTAAGATTTTAATATGGATGGTTAACTTGTAGGCACACTAAGGCATCCTCCAAGACGTAGAATAGCAAAAAAGTCTTTATGTTACATCCTCAGCGAGATGCTCTAGTCAGTGGTTCTGGTTCAAAACAAACTTAGAGGGTAATAACGTCCTTTGTGTATTCTGTTATATGTTTTCGCCTTTCTTATTAAGTCTTAGTTATCTTATGTTCTTTATCCTGTCTTGCGTTTTAGACTTATGTATTGTTTGAAGACTCCTTAAACGATGAACTTGCATTATCACCAGGTGGAAGTTTTACTAAGGTAAAATCCATTTTATAGACGACCCACTTTTTGAGGATATCAAATGGTCATAAAAAAGATTATGTCTTCTCGGTTGTTGTTTCGAGTGAACTTAGGCTGATATTTTAGTCAGTTTAGTGCGGCCTTTTGGGGTCATTTTAGTAAGTTTAAATTGGGTCACTTTTTGCCTTGATATTTAATTTACAAGAAAAATAGTTTCTTGGCCTTAAATTTTAAACTACTATTACCTGCACGAGTGCAGACAATACTATCTCTTAAATTTCATCTATGTAGTATACCATAAATGATCATGTCAAGTCATATATTAGATATCTAATTTGTTTCTTCTCTAGAGCAGTTGCTGTGCGTAAGGAGATTGAAGATGTAACATAACATATGACTGGGGCTCATAGGCAATCTCTAACCGTCCAGTTCACCTTACGATTTAACCTCCAAATGGTAATGTTATTTCTCTGTTGATTGTGAACCAACTATGATGGCCTATTTCAAGTATTCCTCATGACTGGCCTTATAATCTTGGCAGATGATTTGTTTGGGATACATCAACATTAAGTGCTTGATATTTTCTTGCAGTTTTTGAACCTGACTCTTATAGATCTTCTTGGGTTGACAAAAGTTGTTGTAGGTGAGCACTAGTTATAATGCCCGTGCATGCACAGGCTTTTTTCTATAAAAATTAATAATGTAATTTTGATGTATTAAAATTGTTTTTTTTTCTAATTATTGATTATAATTATATGTAATGTAGCTTGATAAGGTTCCATATATAAGTTTTACAAAGACCATGTCATCTTTATGTATAGAGTTAAGGTTGGTTTGCGTATCAATAATTCGATAAATTTTAAATTTTTAATCTTATGAATAGAATACCTAATATTGTGTTACCATAATTCGAGTTATAATTCATATCCACTCCAAAGACCAGTTAAATATTGATTTCAGTAATCGTAGAAGTTAGTACTTTAATTCACAAATTGCAATCATGCTTCACTTGGTCTAAGTAAGAACCGTGTATGACAGTACATCTAAATTGATGAAGTTTCTAAGCTTAGATAAAATAATCGGTCAAGTCAACGGTGTTATCTTGTTAAGTCTTTCTAAAAATGTCTTTCTATAAATCATGTTTTTGTGAACACAAATCTCATTGTGTGTGTCGTGGTGATGGTTTAACCAAGCAAATACATATTTGCAGCTTAACAAACAACAATAAATAGTTTCATTATTCAAGAGGGATAATTAGCAAAGGCTCTTTGTGCCATTAGCTACAAAGCATATATAGTTTCTATTTATCTGAAACTTAAAACTTTAGCAAATCCAGGTTTGATTAGATTATGGTAAGCAAGAAGAATATCGTTTTTTAGAATCTATTTTGTTTATAAGAATATTGGATGGTGGTTATGTTATGCTTCTAAACTACATGATACACATCTTGAAGCCTTCTCAAAAACAATTATATATCTTGTCACTTCATGATGCACATCGCTATTCGCGAAACTTTTGAAAAAATTAAATAATCAAATGTACCTTACTACCTACAGTTTTGATCTTAGCAATTGTTCTTACGTCGAACACATTGTAGTGCTCCGAGAGAAGGTGAATTTTATTTCTACTTTTTATAATACTACTAATCTTTAGCAGTTTTTTTGTTTGCTTTATAATTACTTTTTTATCTAACACTGAAATAGAGTCTATTATTCCTCTATTATTTGTAGTATATAAGTGAACATAAACGATAGAAAAGATTTAGGGGGTGAAAGTAAAGCGGTCTCGGATTTGATATTAAGCATAAAAACGAAACACATCTAGTTTAAGATAAAAGTTAACTACTTGTTACAACTTTCAACCCATTTGCTTTTAGTTACTCCCTTTGTCCCATATTAAGCGTCCAGTTTGACTTTTTGAGGTCTTTTTTCATCAACTTTGATCGTAAATATTTTTGTTTGTGTTATATAATTGATGTGCGGTTCGTTGTAGGACTTCTACAGAAGAAGTTTACAACCTCCCTAGGAACATGCAAACCTAATCGTTGTAAGTGTAGTAATAGTCAAACTCGTGGATGTTTATCCGTTCACGTCGAGGAATAGGTTGGGAGTCTTGATCACGTCTAAACATAAATTCTAAGGGATGGAGGAAATCTTTTGTATTATTTTTTTATATTTTATGAAAGCAGGTAAAATCATATATTGGAGAGAGTGGTTTGGTTTTAGCTATTTAAACTAAATATTAATCTAAACTAACGGTGATAACAATAAGATAAAAGATTGTGTCTATTTAATCATTATACATTTACTCTTTAACCTATTACTAAGACTTTACTCTCCACTCTACTCAACTTTTACCTTACTACTCTTTACAGTTGTCCACTTCTTACTCCTTACTTACTTTACTACTTACTATCTACTACTCTTTACTGCTTAAACTACACTTCTATTAACTACTTCAATACACTAATAACTACTTTGACTACTTACTTGTAACAACTTACCCCTCTTCACCTAGATTGTTTCTGCCTAATGTTTGTTGCCCTGTCACAACTTTGTGATGATCTGTGTAACTATTTCCTAAAGCATGAATGAATTACACGAACCCGCCGTCTACTTAGTATGCCGCTAGAGCAACGCACATGCAAGGTAGTATGAAGACTATTACACGGCCCCTAGGAGTTTACTAAGTGCATGTAAATACATTAAAAGTGGATCAATATATAATTGGTCAAGGTAGTATGAAGACTGTTACCCGATGGTATCCTTTCTACACACTCACGTTTCCCTAGACATATCAACAGCGATACAGACAAAAGCTGGTTTTCTAAGACCTAACGTGCACATCCATTACAAGAAGCAACATCACTAAGATCTACATTTCTAGTTTTTATACAATCATAAATAAACACAATAATAGGCTTAGCCGAGCATGTTAAGAATAAACAAGAATCAAATGAAATCAAAACAACACATAACATATGAAGATTAAGTAAATCTTTACTTATTAAAACATGAATGGAAGAGTTAGCAATAGGTTTTTAAGTCCTTAAAAATCGTCTCCTACACCTACAGCTGCTAAATGAAAACTAGGTTTTACCCTCTTTTAATTCTAAAGTTACACCTCCCAAAACCCTAAATTCGGGTTTGATATAGGAAGAAAAATCTGACGCGACGGCTCGCAATGTGTAGTTGGTGACGGGCGCCTGTCGTAAAATGAACCTCTTTATTTGGATCTGCATTTGTTTCATGCGGGCGCTTGTCTACGCCGTCATGAGATGTGGTGATGCGTCACTAGAAGGAGTGTGACGGCGTCGTGTAGATATGTAACGCCGTCTCCAGGCTCTGTGAGCCACAATCTACAGAGTCTTGGTGTAGTTTCGTAATCTGCTCGTCTGTTTCTTCTCAAAGATCCCAAGAGCACGTGTAAATTCATTCTAAAAGTCAAGCCAAATGAGAAATACCGAAAAAAACGCTTAAGTAACCTATTTTAGGCATAAAACACACAATTATTGGGGGTTAAACGACCCTGAAAAAGGGTAATAAAATAACACTTCATCAATACCTCTACACTTGGGATTTGCTTTCCTCAAGCAAATGGGCTTTTCCTACTAGAACAATAATAATATGAGGGGTCATTTCACCTACTCTTTAAAAAATATTTCAACAACACACCTTCTGACCTCGTTAATTAAAAGCACGAAAAATATACACAAGCACCTCACATAAAGTGTTTGAAATTCTCTTCTTCTCTCAGTGGTATAAAAAATTATATAACAATAAGGGGAAACAGAAAAAATCAACACATCCATTACCTGTCATAGCATATAAATTAACCACAGGCTTGTAAAGATCAAACCTCCACCGCTAAGGAGCATAATATTTATCATTACTTCTAAAAGGTCTTTTAAAAAGGTTTGAGGTGTAGTGTAAAAAACATATAATGGAAACGAAACGGATGGGATACATTTGGGTAGTGAGTTTGGGTAAAATTGGGGAACAAAGTTTGGAAGGGTAGCTAATTTTTACACTAATACACTCATGGTTTGGTTGCTAAGCCAAGACTTGGACGAAGATGAACAAACTCTACAAAACTCTACATCAATCTCTTTCTTTTTCTTTTCTCATTTTTTTAATAACATAATACAACATGGGGGTTTATAACACGTACCCCTACACTTGAGCTTTTACATGCTCGATATTTACAATCTAACTAATGACCCGTATTGAGGTGGATCAAAATAACATGGATATCATTTGACAAACAATTGGGGGTATTGACTTAAACTTTTCTTCTCATTATTCTTACGCGAAATCAATACAACCATGAATCTCAAATCGTCTTAAAACAGTATTACAAGGATGACTTAGCAACCGTGTACTCATAATTAACTTGGGTTTAAACAGACAATAATGTACTAAAGTGAGTAAATACAAGTAGGCTAAGGCTATTTTGGTTGTAAACGATTGGTTAAGGTGACAATTTCCTTCCATAATAGTCCGAATAACCATAAAATTATGATAACCGTGAAAAGAATAGGCTTGGAGGTTGTACTAGGGTATACTGCACTAAAAGGTGAGTGCATGGCAAGGTGTGGGGATAGTTATATGGATCGAGGTGATCAACATAACAATACAGTTTAAAACATGGGTTTAATCCTTAGAAGCCTCTTAAAAAGCCAAATCCTAAAACTTACAACGTCTCAGGATGCATCACTAAACAAGTTCTAATTTAATATACTACAGGTACACTCATATGAATTTTACTAACACCAGACATTCCAAAAAAGGTGACGAAAGAACCACATGTACACATCCGTAACGACGAAATAGACACATATGATTGATCACTCCTTAACTCGAACCGGATAAAGATAAAATCATCTTGGGTTACCGACGATAGGTACCCCCGAAATTCCTAAAGATCTAAGGGCGAACCTCACATTTTTAGGATGGAATTTTAAGGGTTAATGTCTAGTCAAATAAAAATTCCTACCATAGGACGGAAGCTATTATTACTCGTTTTTTTTGTTTGGAATGTGCCCAAAAAAAAATTAAAATTTTGGTAAACATTACCCTTTTATGCTATGGTTTAATATATACCCAACTTATAAGGACAAAAACAAATGACAACATGAATAAATAGTTTTTCTAAGGCTATTTTCTCCCTATACTTATTAAACCATTGTCCGCCAATGTATTCTCTGTGAATTACACCCGTTAAAACAGATAAAGGGAAAATTAATGAGATATTGACAATGCAAGTAATGTAATAAAGCGAAAAAATTTCCCCGTACAATTGTGATAATAGTAAAATAGGTTTTGCATTTGCTGAAAATTATTGGGTTGTTATATTCCAAGCTTCTTCTCATCAAATATAACATGTAATCAAAGACAAAGACAACTATACCAAGCATAAAATATGCGATTTACCAATATACTGTGTGAATTTAGGGTTCGACTCGATAGATAGGATGAGAGAATAGTTAAACTCATTAGGTTTTTGCAAGTTTATAACAGAAGAATACATATATTAAATGTTGTGCAAGATTTATTTTCAAAAATAATTAAAAACTTTCAGTTTTCTAAACCTGGACATTTGACGCTGTCAGGGTTGGTGTGACCCCGTCACAGACATCATGGTGACGGCGTCACGTGTTAATAGTGACGCCGTCTCCACAATTTGTGAAAATGAAAATTTTGTTTTGATGAAAAATTTCCTGCACTTGATTCCATAAGTTAATTCATGTACAAATTGCTGCATAAAACCTGAAATTTAGCAATTCAATCATATGACTCGAAACTGACGCGAATTAATCTAAACAATTCATTTAACATGTTTGAATTTGGCTTAAAATCCAGATAAATTCCCCTACACTTATTGTTTGCAAAATACCTTTGATTGAAATTAAGACGAGGTTAAAGACAATACAAAGCATGATTACAAGATAGTTCAAACATAATGAAACAAATGGTAAAGAATTAAAACATACATGACACTTCTAATTGCGGGAAAAGTAAATTAGGTTGCCTCCCAAGAAGCGCTTGTTTTTGTTCAAGTCACGAGCCTGACTCTACCCTTATTTAACAGATAAAGGGGAAGGTTCCCCTACACTTGAGTTCAATTGCGGGTGATAGTAACGGTACACATCATAGTAGCGAAAAGGAGCCATACGTTGAGAAATTTGATGTTGAAGAATAGACTCTAAATGGTGTGCTTATGG
>BQNB010140689.1:0-17380 GCA_026074375.1 Tanacetum coccineum | reverse complement strand
GTTTTATACAATTAACTAATTTGTGATTGGTGAACATGATGTATCATGTTTGACTCAACTTTAAAGGATTCTAATCCGAAAAGTAATTATGATAGAAAGTAATAGGAAGGATTATAAGCCATTGGATTTTTAACTCAAATTAAATATGCGGTTAAGATCATTATGGGTTGAAAATGTAAATATGTGATTCAATAATAAGGCTAAAAGTATCACTTCATAATTTCATAAGGATATTAAATTCATTTATCTCCATTCTTTAATACATCCATTAAATGTTTTCTAACAAAATTAAATAAGGAAGATAATTCAATTCAAAAGAAACATAAATGTGAAAGAAAAAAATGTGTGTTTCATGGTGACACACAAATAATAATAATAATACACATTTGTTGGCACATCTATTATTATACACATTTATTAATATTGACACATTTTTACACATGCTAACACACTTGATGAGCATCCTTAAACATATTGACACATTGACACACTTGATAAACATTCTTAAATATATTGACACATCATTTTACGAGACTGATACATCAATTATATTAATTAATATTAACATATCATTACATATATTGACACACTTGATGAGCATCCTTACACATATTGACACACTTGATAAACATCCTTAAACATATTGACACATCATTTTACGAGACTGATACATCAATTATATACATTAATTAATATTGACACATCATTACACATATTGACACCCTTAATTCACATCTTTAAATATATAGACACATCATAATATTGACACATCCTAATAAATATTGAACGACTTGACACCATGAATATTGACACACTTGATTAAAAAATAAAAGAATAAGAAGGAATTTTGCCCATTGGATTAACTAGCTAAAAGTTGATCAATGAATAAGATTAATTATAATGTTTTAATGAATATTTAAAAGTAAATATCATTAATTTTATTAATAGAGGGAAAATGTGGAAAAAGCAAATTGTAACGGTTTGACCATTTTAAATTGTTCTTTAAGTGAATTTTACATATTGTAGTGCATTTAATGATCTCATTGATGATGCTATACTAGTTTTTTTTAATATTTTTTATAACACTCAACAGTTTTTATAGGTATTTGGTGACACACCAATTTTTTAACACATTTTTAATCACATTAAATCTCTTGACATATATCTAGTGACACACTACATATCTTGACACATTTGTAGTGTGGCGCCAAATATCTTATTACATATATAGTGACTCACAAAATTTTTTGTAAATTTGTAGTGACACACAATGTTTATCACACTAATTTTCTTGATATATATAAAGTGACACACTAAATATTTGTATTGACACACTAATTTATGTGACACATTTTTAGTGACAAACTAAATATTTTGACACATTAAGTTCCATAATACATTTTTAATGACACACTAAATTTTTTGACACACAAAACAAAATGATATAAATCCTTCATAAGAAATTACACACGAAACAAATATATTATGAAACCTATATTACGGTTTGTAATATGAAACACACAAAACAATGTATAATAAATCCTTAACAAATTAAAAGACAAAATTACTAAAAGTGAAAAAAGAAATGTCGAAATTTGAAGCGTTATGTGGTCGTACATATGATTCTAGATGTAATTGTACTTTTAGTTGGGATAGCTGGTTGCAACACCCCTATTTGATCTCTTTGTAATTCTTTTTCTAGCTTCTTGCTAGTTGGTTTTATAATAGTTGTCGTTATAAAAAAATACAACTACAATAAATGGATGGTTAAAGAGGATTAAATGAGTAGTTTAAAAAGAAATCGTTAAATACCTACAATACCCTTATTAATCAAAATGAATATTTTACACTTTTAACATTTTTTATCCTTTTTACCCAAACAAACTTTTTATTTGATCCAAACTCTCAAGTAAAAACTATGCATGTATGTACTAAAAAAGCATAAAAGGAAAGAACTTTGAGTAAAATTATAAACAAAGAAAAAAAAGGAGACATAAACTAACCTTGATCTGAGGTAAGATGATGATCAATTGAGAAAAGTGTTTGTAATGAAAATATATTTTATTTAAAAAAAGACTTTATAGTCATTTATGGGAAAGATTTCATAATCCTGACAATTTTTAAATCTGTCACAAAGTTTCCAAACTTTGAGCTTTTTTTCAACACTTGGAAGCTAAGTCAAGTAATAACGAGAAGTTTTTTTCTATAAGTTTTTTAAACGCGGTTCTTATTGTTGTGAATTTTGTTTTTAAACGTATATTAAATGTATAATGGTTACTACATTATTCATGAGATAAATGTATTATGATTATGATAATTAGCATGGTACCCGCGCATTGCAGTGGCAGGTACCTTGTAATTAAAGTTTATACGCCAACAAAACAAAAAGAACTAATTAACCGGAAAATTAAAAAATGATCTCAGTTCAACCCGATTCACCTACTTACATATCAAAATTTTCTTACTAACAAAGCAATAAATCTCAGTCATTCATTTTCTCGTTGAGACACTACCACATTTGTTGCTTTCCCCGACGACAAAACGGAGGTTTCGCCGATGACATAGCGTCGGGGAAAGTTTTCCCCGATGACATAACATCCTACATTCGACGTCGGGGAATCCAGGTCAATACAATGATCCCCGACAATTTTCCCCGACGTCGCCATTTTGATGTTGTCGTTTTACGTCACCAAAAATATTTATAAAAACGGTATGATAAATACAAACCTTAACACAAAAGTATCTTGGCAAGTACTGATCTCCCGGGTTGTCGTTCTAAAGGAGTTGTGAATTTGAGATTCTTCAGTCAAGTCTTGTTTGATGTTTAGTTATCACAAAAGGTTTTGGTTTGTTTTTTAGACTAAAATTTAAATAAAAGCGAGAAAAGGAAGACAAAAGTCCTAGGGCAAAACTAATCTATAACTAAACTACGGGAACAATAAAAGGCAAGGAACATAATCTACGGGAATATGTTTGTCTAAAAACGGTGGTTAAAATATTATGATTAATAGAGCCATTGTTTTGGTGATCAATAACTCGTACAAGGGTTAATCTCTTTATAATGTTGTATATCAATTTTAACCCTTATTCGCGCACAATAAACCAATTAGTTGATAATATAGGTTAAGATATCGACTACTAGAGAATTTATATTCTTTCCAACCACTACTAGAAAAAATGTCATTAGCAACAATTAGAAGTTGTTGCTAAATTGTGCATTTTGCATATAATTTAGCAAGGAAAATGTTAAGATAGTTGCAATTTTTTTAGCAACAAAAAAATTAGTTGCTATTTCATCAAATGATCATAAATATTGGTTGCTAATTTAGCAACGAATAAATAATTTCGTTGCATTCTAAAATTGGTGTTAGTTGCTAATTCGACGGGTGCTAATTTTAGTATGCAACGAAATCATTTAGTCGTTGCTAAATTAGCAACCAATATTTATGATCATTTGAAGAAATAGAAACTAATTTTTTGTTGCTAAAAAATTGCAACTACCTTAACATTTTCCTTGCTAAATGCACAATTTAGCAATGACTTCTAATTGTTGCTAATGACATTTTTTCTAGTAGTGAACGACTTTTGCCCGTTAAATTGAATAAAAACAATCTAAATAAATCGTAGGTTTGATGTCTCCCATTAAAGGCTCACTAAGCTAAATTAGGCGCTTTGTGGTAGGGGTTAGCCTTGCGGATTTGATGCGCGTCTTACTCACCTTACCTTGAGTTAGGTTTCCCTTTCAAAAGTAAGGCGCCAAAACCGATTAGGCGGACCGTGCTCGAAATTTTAGTCAAGCCTCGCCCAAATCCGCAAAACTATATGTTACCCAAAAACGACTAACATAACCTCTAGTCAATAAATTACCCTAACCTAACAACTAATATCACAACTTCCTCAAATTAATCAAAACATCCTAACCACCAATTTCTAAACAAACATATATCTAAACTACTCGCTCATGGCAAAATCTACGCTAATATCAAAGATAATAATCACTATACTAGACATGGCAAACAAAAAAATAATACTATATAAATCTAAAAAATGATAAACAAAATAAGAGGGTAAGAGGATAAAACCCGATATATGCTCGGATAGTAATGTTGATTGCTCGCCTCAATTCTAAAATCTTTCAAATTGAACTTCAAAAGGAAAAGCTTTAAACATTATAACTAACGACTAAGAAATAAGCTCTCAAAAAGCTGTAAACCAGTTGAAAATTTGTATAAAAGTTAATAACATTATCAAGTCACCATTTTATTAAGTAAAAGCTGCATCAAGAGTATTTAACTTACTTTGAAACTCACTAAATTTAAGCTAAATAAATAAGAAACCACAAAAGTTTACATTGAGTTAAAAGTGGTAGAGAAGCAATGTTTTTGACACCAAACCAAAGGTATGCAAGAAGAGTGTATCTCACAACCAAGGCCGTCCCGTGGTTTTTTGGGGCCCTGTGCAAAAATTATAACGTAAACACCAAAATTTATCTATACACAAAATAAGCTTATAATTTTTTGCCAAAAAGTGTTTTAATTAATTTTTTTCAAAGACACTAGATACATTTCACGTCAAACTTATCACATTAATATTATTCTCATATCTTCTCTGACAATATCTTATATCTATCTTAAATTCATAAAAAAAATTGTCATTCATGACAAATATCTTACAAAACAGCTTAAAGTGTCAATTTGTCATTTTAGTTATGCTAGTTTATAAACAAAATTTTAAAAATAGGACAAAAGTGTACAAACAATTAACTACAGGGTATAAAGTGTAGATAACCTAATGTATCCATCTTCTTCCCCACTTCCATATCCATCCTCTGTTACTCATTCTACCATTTGAAAACCTTAAAAAAAAATCAATTTTCACTTTACCTACTGTTAAGATCAGTTTGTCTAGGGTTTTGGAGCATAGATTTACTAATTTTCGGTTAATAGTCGAACTATATCATCACCAAAGTCTAAAATCATGGGGCCCTTACAAAATCGGGGGGCCTGAGCGGTTGAGCACTTTGCACATGCTCAAATCCGGCCATGCTCACAACCCTAGATGGGCCTTAGTGAAATGCTTTGCAGTTGGGCCGGATGGTGGGCTTCATTGGGCTGGCGGACAATGTAGAATGAATATGGGTTGTTATAGTGGGCTCGGCTTGGGCCCATTTTGGGCTCTTTTCTAGTGCTCTTCTTCGGGCTTCTCCCGTGTCATCAATAATCTTTAATAAATACTCGAAATCTTGTAATTTTTCTCAAATGACTTCGTCCAGGCCTACAATAATAAATAACAACTTTTAACAATGTATGCATCTAAAATTCACATTTCTGCTATTTATTATGCCACAAGTGAGAGAAATTTGATATAAAATATATGTATAATTTAACAGATATCATCCACGTGGGCCCCACACGCTTTTTAGTCAAACAAACTCATTAACAGTGTCGTCTAGTGTATTTTAGTGGCCATGTGCCATTACCACAAAGAGGCCCTTAAGCACACACATAATCTACATATGTATGAGTAGTGCATGAACTAATTGAACTCGAGTCTCATATCGTGTATATATATAATAGAAGTGCATGAAATTTGGTTGCCTTCCTTAAGCGGTGGCGCTGTGTAATCGCACCTCTTGAACTCCCTTAAAGACGTCCCTACTCATAGTTTGCCAGCTTTTTCCTAACGACATGTCCTCAAGAAAAGTTTGGTGCACTCAGGCAAGAGGATTATTTAGAAAACTGTTTGATCATGAATCAATTATATATATAGATTGGTAGATTTTATTTAAAGAAAGAAGTTTGTATAATCAATTTATGGGAAATATTTCATAATCCCGAATTTTTTCAATGTGTCAGAAAGTTTCCAAATTTTAGCTTTTTTAGCTAAGTCAGTAATAACGATAAGTTTTTTTGCTATAAGTTTTTTAAACGCGGTTCTTTATTTATGCTTATTGTTGTGAATTTTGATTTTAGCTTTTAGTCTGTTACATGAAATTATTAATCCATATAGTCTTTTGTATACGTGTAGGGTGTTAATGAGCCAAGCTTTTAACGAGCTATTCGAGCTTGAGCTCGTTTAACTCGAGTCCGAGCTTAATACTCACGAGCTCGGGTTGGTCTTGAACAAATATTAATTCTCGATTGGTTTAACGAGCCGAGCTTTGAAAACTAATATTTGGCTCGGCTCGTTCGAAAACTCGTTTAATTATCATGAGTCGAACGAGCCGAACGAGCTAGTCAAGCTTAAGGAGCCAAACGAGCTAATCGAGCTTAACAAACCAATACTTAATCTATATAAGTTTTAAAGTTTATTTTAAGTTTCTAATTATATGTTTTTAATAGGATTTGAATTCAAGTTCTAACTTAAGATTTTTATGTTATATATTTACTCCAAGGTAAGTCTTCTACTTTTCTTTTGGATTTTGCTTTATAGGCTCTTTAGTTCTCTTAGTTTTTTTTCTCTTGGGATGTGTTTTCTTTTACTTGCATCTTTTATATGTAATACACTATATTCTTTTTAGTTATCACAAGTATGTCAACCAACTAAATGAAAATTCTTTTAAGTTTAATCTATATAAATACATATATTTATCTCATCTAAACTAATATAAAGCATTTGAACTTGTGTTTTTATTCGTGAAAGTATTAAATGATTTAAGTTTACACACTTTTACTTTATGGAATGATCTCTAAACCAATATCAATCGAAGTATGCCAATCTATAAACTTGTAAAAAGTAATGTAATTCTTTCTAAAAAATCAAGATGTTAAAAACTAAACTTGCAATGTTCAACTATATTTATAACACTAAATGCAATATCACTGAAAACTCAAAATGATAAAAATCAGAAGTTAGACATTCAAAAAAGTTTCTTACACAAGGCAAAAATTTTAACCAAGTCATTCACCTATAGCCACTATATGTCATTTACACAAATGCATACAAACACAACTAAATCTTGAATCGGAGTTGAATTGCAAGTTAACAACAACTATATGTCATACACACAAATTGTAAAAATACTCAAACATGTATAAAGAACCCAACCAACCTCCTTTGATTCTTAGTTTTTACTTAGAAACGTTTAATATAAAACAACTAGAATACAAAATGTGTTCTAATACAGAAAACAATAACAAAAAAACTGTTAGTGTAAATATTACGATATTTAAACTAAACAAGCCTTTTGGTTTTAATAATGACAAATAAGTAACTTGTAATACATAATGTAAAATGCGCAAGTTACTCGTGACCACAACTCATCAACGCATACCACATCAACACCTCTCGACGTCTCGATTTCACTCATTCTTCAACAAAAGGTACGAATATGTTTGTTATGTTGCATTATAATCAACCTATAAAACAAACCATTGAGATGTTTAAAATACTTTTTAGAGTCATTAAGTATTTTCTACCACTTAAATAAATGATTTCAAGTAAACACATGATTAATTAAAAGTTAGTTTTAGTAATCATGTAAGACAAAATAGGATTAACCATAAGTGAAAACAATCTTTCCAAATCTTCCCAAATCTAGAAAAAATCTTTCTTTATTTATGTTAAGAAATATTTTCTTTCTAAAAGAATCTAATAAACCTGATTTTTAAGTACACAAGAATATTTTGTTCAGATTTGAGGTTAATCACAAAATGACAAAAACTGTTAGTGCACCATACGGATCCTGCAAAACCAAAGACGAATCCAGGGTTTGGTGGATTTGTGGATCTATGCGAACTAGCTGTTGGACCAGATTTGAATTTCAAATGTTGGCTATAAATATCAACCCCGTGTCTTCATTTTACACAACTCTTTTCAATATTTTCTCTCTAGTTTTACACACATATTCTCATGTCTTTAAAACCCCACTAACCATTGATCATGATGCTTCTAACTTTCATTTGTTGCAAGCATGATTCCACATGATCATCCATTAAATCAATCTTTGAGATCTTGCCATCATGAGCCACAATTAGGAGATGTTTCCTTTCCGCAATCCCATTTGCTGAGAGGTGTATGGGCAAGTGGTCTGGTGAATTATTCGACAAGTATAAAAAACTTGACTCATGTTATTATTCACAAATTATGTGCCATCATCGGACCTAACAACTACAATTTCACACTCAAACTGAATTAATAAAAGCTTTGAAAAAGACACAAAATGATTATAAATTTGTCCATCTTTTGTAAGTGTGTTGATCAAGTTCGATCATTAAACATAATAGCACAATTACAACGCAAAACAATATGGGCGAGTAATATATTTAGGAATAATATTTTTGTCTTTTTCTCGGCGGCTTTTTTTGGTGATTGATGATATTTTTTGCCGGTCTGGACTTGTGGTGTGAGATTGTGACGAGGTTAATATATCATAGTATTATGTACAAATTTGAAAAGTACTTATTTTAAACTATAAATATATTAAACACATAATATTAGTCATATTTTTTATTTTGACATCCATTTAAGTAATGACAATTGTTGTATTTTTGTAGTATTTTAATATACTAAATAAACAAGATATTTAAAGTTAAAAATTTAAAAACTTTTGAGATAAAAGTTTAAAATACATTATACTTATGCTCTAAAAGTTTGTGTTTTGAGAAAAATATGAAATCTTAATGTTTAAGTTGGGTAAATATGTTTTTTAAGAATATTGTGATATAAAAATGTGATACGAAGTATATTCTAATAAATATTTTATCAAAGTTTGAAACAAGGACGTAATAATCTGATAAACATTTTGTTTTGTTACAATGTACATAAAATCACCATTATCCTAGAGAAAAAGTATCCCACGTTCAAAAAATAAGAAAATAAAGAGAAATGGGTCACTATAAAACCAAGACTTCATTCATTTTTCATAATGGTTATACATCCACTTGAAACTAAAAAATATAAGTATTAGCATAATACACTATTGTGCTTTAAATGCAAATGAGTGTTTATTCCAAGTTACATAAACTTTAGTTTGAGCATTAGAACAATTTTTATAATTGTAAACGAGCTTTCAAGCTCGAGCTTGAGTTAATAAACAAGCCTATCAAGTTCGATATTTTATACGGGCATATTTAACTTGAAAGTTAGTTTATTGTAAGATATGATTAACAAAAAATTTTTAACGAGCTTCGAGCTCGAGCTCGAGCCAATTTACAAAATTTATTCTAGCTCGAGTCGAGTAGTTAATAAACGAGTCTAGCTCGTTTAGGCCAAAACTCGACTCGACTCGGATTGTTAACACCCATATTTATCTCTACTTACTCATACGTAAATTATTATTCATCGTGCTTATTATTTTATTAACTTATGTTTATTTATGTATTTACATAATTTATTAACTTATGTTTATTTATGTATTTACATAAAGTTATTTTGATATAAGATTCTCGCAATCATTAAAGTTATTATCATAAAAAAAGATGTTATCATATAAGATTATTAGGTACTCGCACTCGCAACGTGCAAGCTACCCAACTATTATGTATAATCGTAAAACCTTGCACACCACGAATATTAATTTTAAGGTAGTCATCGTAACACGCGAGTACCCTACTGGTAATAATAAATGATTCAAGTTAATACTTCTTAAGTAATGTGCCTTTGATAATCATATCGTAGATAGGGATTGTGTATCAATTCAAGTTTTTATACTATTAAGGATTTAAAACTTCGTCGTCCTCTTATTTAAAATATTTCTTGCCTTTAAAACTTTTGTTCTTGTGTTAGAGGTGTCTATGGTACTAGAATCGAACCGAACCAAAACTACAAGAACCGAGAATAGAAAATAAGGATAAAGTAGGAAATAATGTCATGTTAGGTGCGATAATTGCAAATTTCCCAAATCAAAATGAAGGGTCTATTCGTCATTCAACATTTAGAGTATGTTTGGAAAAAGTAGTTGTTAAAATTAGAAATAAATTGTAGAGGGTGATTATGTAAAGAGATTATTTTTATAAGTTGTATTGAAATTTTGTTTTTATAATCTCATATAAGTTAGGGTAAAATCCATAAATGCTTAACGTATTTATCAAAATAACTCATTCTACATACTATACATTTTTTATTGTTATTCTTCTTACTAAACTTTGTATTTCTATTCATTATACATAACTAAAATGGTTTCTTAAGGGTACTTGAGACATTTCTCACATCTTCATCTTCTACCTCCATTAATAACCTATTTCCGGCGAGTCATCGAATCTGTTAACGCATGATATGGAGGAGGTGTAATGGTTTTCACGAGTGGTGGTGGTGGTGCCAATACCTCCATTGCGTCCATCCTAATATCAAAATGATTAAACATTGATCAAATGGGTCTAATTTGTCATCATTTCTTATTTGATTTCCTATTAGCTACCATTATTATATCTTCTATCTGTGACTTTGTTAATAAGATCTAAGGGAGATTAATAAAGGCTTGTTAATTAATGATACATCTATGTGGATTTAAGCCACTATACCAGAATAAGAAAAATATATACACGCGAGAAAGGTGTCAAGTAGATGTCGCTTCTAAAAGAAGGAAGGTGTTTCATCAAAGCTCAAAAGATGCATACAGTCAGGGGGCAAGTAGTGAAAGTATTTATAGATCATATGTGAAGAATCGCAATAGAGATAAGACACACACTCGTGCTACTTCAAATGAAGGTCGTTATATAATCCATAATTTTGATGTTTTTTTATTCATTTTGGAGTTCTGCTAACTAACTGATTCCATTATCGTGGTTGTTCTTCTTTTGCATGTGGGTTTTTGTTTTAAACTTGGAGAAGAAGGGCATTTAAGTCATTTCAAATGAGAGAGATGTATTTAATTAGCATAATGAAACGAAATACAAAGTTTAATAAGAATAATAACAATAAAAAAAGTATAGTATGTAGAATGAGTTATTTTTATAAGTACATTAAGCATTTATGGATTTTACCCTATAAGTTATGCATGTAAAACAAAGTTTGAATTATAAGTAGCTTATTTTTTTTTAAAATAAGAATAATATTTTAATAATTTTGTGTACCAAATATATCCTAACTGGTCTTTAATCGTAACATGTTGTAATTTTTTTTTTGAACGGCGGCATTATATTAGAAGCAAGCTAGCAATAGCTAGCAAAGAAAACAATTACATATGAGTATCAATAGGATTTCTAAGCCAATCTATCCATCTAAATCTAAACTTAGGGTTTCTAGAAGAAATCCACAAGAAAGATTGATGGACTACGGAGTCCCAAATATTCGCCTTTTTCGGCTTAGAAGAAGAAAAAATCCAAGCATTGCGAAAGTTCCAGAGAGACCAAAACATAGTTGAGGCGATCCCTTCAAGGACAAGCCTAGCATGTTTCGGCAACCGAGCAGAGTCCAACCAAGAGAACCAATCCGCAATATTAGCAAACCCCGGAAAATCCAACTGACACCACCTGGCCAAGAGACCCCAAAGAGCTTGGACCGTATTACACGAAAAGAATAAATGGTCTGCCGTCTCCACCTGATCAGAACAAACGGGGCAAAGAAGAGAAGGAACGTCGATACCTTTTTTATCCAAGTTCGTAAGAGTAGGAAGTTTGTCAAGACACATTCTCCAAACCAGGACATTAGCTTTGATGGGAATGAGACGCGACCATCTCGTGGGAGTATGGCTGCCAAAAAGATAGTGGTCATCAATGTGCGATCTGGTAGAGGAAACAGTAAAACCTGAAGCATCCAAGTCCCATTTCCATTTATCGATAGAGCTAGTGAGGGGCACCTGGCGAATAGTTTCCATCATGTCTTGAAACTGACTAGACTCGGCACCACTTCGCGGAATCCTCCTGAGAACACTGGACCAATCTTCGATGGGTAAACGATGAGACACCAAACAAGATTTGTTCGCGTCCAGAGCATAAACTCGAGGGAAGAGGTCTTTGAGAGGACACACGCCACACCAAGAATCGGTCCAAAATCTAGTAGAGTTACCATTCCCAACTGTACGAGAGCAAAAGGCGAGAAGGTCAATACCCTTCGCCTGTAACTTGAAGATGTGCTGGACAATGCTAATCCATGGGCTGGAAGACGAAATCCCAAGTCTGCTAGGCCCAATGGCACCATCAACCCCATGAATACTCTTGATCACCTGAACCCATAGGCTGTTAGGGCAAGTCCTAAATCGCCACACCCACTTGAAGAGAAGAGCAGCATTAAGGGCGAAGATGCTTCTGATACCAAGGCCGCCCTTGGCTTTGCTGGCTAAACAAGTTTCCCATTTAACCCACGTAATTTTTTTATCATGAAGATTACCTCCTAGGAAGAATCGGTTGCGCATGGACTCAAGACGTTTCATAATAGTACTAGGCATTTTATATAACGACATGAAATATGTTGGAACATTACCTAGAACTGCCTTGATGAGGGAAAGACGACCTCCGACCGATAACAGGTTAGCGTTCCATTGAGATAGTTTAGATTCGAATTTGTGAATAATTTGGTTCCAATACTCACATCGGCCCATGTTGCATCCCACTGGCACCCCTAGATACATCATAGGCAATTTAACCGCGCCACACCCTAGCACAAGGGCCATATTATACACGTCATTATGATCAACATTAATACCGGAGATCTTACTTTTGTGCACGTTAATCTTCAAACCAGACATAAGGTAGAAGCAACGAAGAATACATATCAGGTTGTAGGCATTAGTATGGGACCATTCACCTACAAAAATAGCATCGTCGGCGTACAATAAGTGCGAGATGCTAATGTTACCTTGACCAATGAGGGCGCCTTTAAATAGCCCCGAGTTGACAGCCTTCGTCAACAAAGCGTGAAGACCCTCCATAGCAAGAATAAAAAGGAAAGGAGACATCGGGTCTCCTTGACGAAGGCCTTTAGAAAGCTCGAACTCCGAGGTGGGAGAGCCGTTAACCAATATGGAAGCCCTGGAATGATTAAGACAGCCGGCAATCCACGAACGCCATTTATTACCGAATCCAAGTTTTTCCATGATGGCGTCAAGGTAATCCCATCTAAGCGAATCAAACGCCTTCTCGAAATCAACTTTAAAAACCATTAAATCTTTTTTCTTCTTACGATACCAAGCCATGCATTCATTTAAGATTAAGGGACCATCCAATATGTTTCTTCCTTTAATAAATGCCGATTGGACAGGATTCACACACGTTCCAACGACCATGCTAAGTCTATTGGCCAAGATTTTGCCAATGATTTTGTATTGGCAACCGATTAAGCTAATAGGTCTAAAATCTGAAACAAACTTCGCATCACCAACCTTAGGAATGAGAGCAATAAAGGACGAGTTACACCCTTTGGGGAAGCGAGCCGATTGGAAGAATTCACGAACGAACTTCACCACATCAGATTGGATCACCTCCCAATAAGTTTTGAAAAATTTGAAAGTAAACCCGTCCGGGCCCGGAGCACGGTCGCCACCACAATCCCAAACAGCTTTCCTTATTTCTTCATTAGTAACTTCGCATTCGAGAAACTTGCATTGGTCCTCGGTGATCTGGTTGAAGTGGACATCACTAACAGAAGGGTGGTAGGAGTTGGAGCAAGAGAGTCTATTGCGAAAATGGTTAAGGAATTCGGATTTGACCTCACCAGGGTTTTCGATCCAGGAACCATTATGAAGGATACCTTTGATGGCGCATTGTCTTCGATTTTTCTTAAGCATGCTATGAAAAAAAGAAGTATTTTCATCACCCTCAAGCGCCCATTTAACCTTAACTTTCTGGGCAATATCAGAGGCGTCTTTGCGATCGATGTCACTTAACAATTTCATAGAAGCAATGCGGCTGTTAAGATCGTCATTTGTAGCCACACCTTGATCTACTTTAGCGTCAATAGCAGATAGGCGATTTAAATGATCCTTCTTAATTTGATTTTCAGAGATAGACTTAGAAATATTCCAAGCCCGAATGACCGACTTAAGATGTTGAAGCTTCTTTTTAAACGAAATCATACCGTTGCTTTCCCCACTATCAAAGTTCTTCCATGTATTGGTGACGAGTTCAGAGAAACCCTCGCAATCAATCCAAGAGTGGAAGAAACGAAAAGGAGTAGGTCCATAGTCTGACACTAGTTCTTTAAGTAAGATAGGTCGATGATCCGGAATGCCTTTCTCTAAGATATAACCTGTAATATTGGGGAAGACATCATGAAAACCATCAGTGGCAAAAAACCTATCGAGTTTACTCATCTTGGACGCCCATTTGTTAGCCCAAGTGAATCGAAATCCCCCCAAAGGAACATCAAAAAGGTTCAAGTTAGTAATAAATGAGTTAAAAATCTCAGAATGCTTCTTATTGTATACGGAACCAAACCTATCACCGACCTCACGAACTTCATTAAAGTCCCCCATGGTTAAAGCAATACCATCCCACTTTGAGATAAGCTGAGATAAATTCGACCAGAGAATAATTTTTGAAGCCATGTCTTGAGGAGCATACACCGCAATGAACATATAGTTAAGGTTGAAACCTTAACTATAACTACTTTTCTTTTTCCATCCAAGAAAGTCCTACGTGCCGCTATATCTTCCGAAATGGTATGTAAAGTTACATAACTATTATATTACTAAATAAATAACTTATGTTATTTACCGTTGTGTTGTTAAACAGAAAGATGTCTTCTCCCGACCATCCTACTTCTAATATGGAGGATGCCTTTTCCTCAAACTTCCCAAACTATCTTCCTCCGACTTCTCCGGATTATATTCTGACTTCACCGGGAAAAACTTACTCTAGCTCTTCCAACTCATTTAGAATAGTCCATCTAGCTTCACCAACTATTTCATTATTTCATGATGATCCCTACATGAAAGCTTTGCAAGCCTTTTATACTGAAAAATCACCTATCCCGCCTCCAATTATCATACCTCCATCTTTAATACCTAAATCTCAAGAATTCTTTCTTTCAAAAAAATTTCTATCACCTAAGAAATAAGGCCGATCATATTCTTCTACCTCTTCCCTACCTCAAGCCTTTGAGATAGGTGAAAGCTCTCGAAAGACAAGTATAGAGCGTCATGAGGAACAAATCAAAGAAATTATGAATTACTTAGGAGAACTCTCTCTCGATCGTATATTCTTGGCAATAAGAGGTTCAAGATTAAAGGGGTCACTGTTGTGATGGGGAGAGCTTTCGTTAACCTTCGTTTGTCCATCAGCGTTGGGGAAAGCATCATTGTCGTTATTGTCAAAAAATCCTCCCACAGATTCCTCATCATCATTGACACTTCCAGCTTGACTGAAGCTACCATCTGACTTATTATCTTCAGCATCATTTTCAAAATTTGGAGTCCAACAGCAAAGCTCTCTAACCCGATAAGCGTAGGTTACCCCAAACAATGTAACAAGGGTGGAGGCAAAGATTAAAGAGGTGTGAGAGCTCTTAATGCAAAGGCGAATAATGTATCTGTTGGAAGTATCAGTATCGTCAATAAATAGAACTTCGCCCCATTTCTTACAGATACTTTTGAAAGTGTCATTATTCCATGCTCTAAAAGGAACGCCTTCAATTTCCAACCAAACAAGTCTTTCATTTAAAACAAAGTCATCGTGCCATGGTACTAGTGAAGAAAACCAGGACGAAATACCTTCATGCTGGAGAAAGCTGTCTCTTGCCTTCGTATCATTGAAAATAAATATAACCCACAGTCCGCCAAGATATTTGACATCGACACCTTCAAAGCCTTCATTCCTACAAATAGTGTTGGAATTTGCAATAGCCCTAAAGTCCTTATGGCATCCAAGAACAGCCAGTTTGAGAACATTGTTATCTTCCTGAGAAACAATAACATTCGAGGAAACATCCCCATGCATATGATCCCTTTCAGGTTCATCATCTTTCGATGCTCCTTTAACCGCATTAGCAAATGAATGAGAGGAGTAAATACCTTTGAATGCTGAAGAGTTAGGGTGAACACTCTTAATGTCAGGAACGCTTTTCTTGAGATTTGAATGAGAAGGCTTAGATCTATTATTTTTATCAAACCTGGCAACGTTTGCATGGAGACATAGTTTACCAATCCACACCTTATTAAGAGAATCAATCAAGCCTCCCGAGTTTTCGATACCACTGAAACGACAAAAGCCAAACGTCTGGCCGAATTTGTTCTTATGCTTTGCGATGTAAACATCGACTATAGTTCCTTTCTTCCCACATATGTTGGAAAGTTCACGAACAGTGAGGTGAGAAGGGAAATTTGAAACGTAAACATTAATCGTATTACCTAATCGATGGAACACCGAACGCCTTTTCTTATGTGTAACTTCCTGCCAATCATCGTCACCCATTGTTGAATTAAGGGTATTGAGGGATTAAGATTAGGAAACGGAAACGGAAAATTAGAGTTTAAAAAGATTTTTTTTTTAAGAATGTTTTGGACTAACAATCCAATCCCTATGCTCCAAAGGTAGAGGAAGGCCTAACACGCTCGTTATGAGATCAAATCACAAGGATGATCTCAATTACAGGGGTTATAGCGATCCTTACGCGATAGAGGTAATAGATCAGAGAATTAGGAATTTGGGGTGGAGAGGAAGGGCGCCGCCATTAGGAATTTAGGGTTTTTTAGTGGTTAGCAAAAGTTCTAATCTAGCTACTTGAATAAATTTGTATTCATACCAAGCATGTGTCATAAAAATGTAATATACGAAAAAAGAGTGGAACCGTAGGAAGCCAACATACTTGTGAGTATCGTAATGTAACCACGTGGCGCTTTAAGCTCTTGGACGGAAGTCTTGTGACGATTCTCCATCTCCACCCATCAATACGCCAGCTAAACTGCGATTGCGTCCTCCCTCACCTGTAGCACGCAATCTATAGTATGCAATTGAGAGAGGATAACATTTTTTGCTAGGCTAATCAGGTAATTAAAGAAAGTAATTAATTACTACATACACATTAAATCTGCTCACAAAAGAGGGTTTGGTTTATTTTTGCACTAATATCGCGCACCCGTAGATGGGTCTAGGTGTTCACGGCTTTTCTTGTTGATTTGGAGGGTAATTTTTGGTTTTTGTATTTTCTGTTAAACACCAAAATTAAATAGATTAGTCGCAAACTCGCAATTAATCAAAGCAATTAACAAAAACCAAAATGTGAGCAGCCATAACACACATTAAACGAATAAACAGCTAAAAACGTGAAAGCCTCTTTTTTTAATAATGAGACGCTAATAGGCAAACGGTCGAAAAAAGATGATATATCCGTCGTAACACCTAAATACCCATAAGAACAATTAAAAATTCAATTTCTTATTTACGAATGAGGTGTATGTACGTAAAGAGTCGAATACACAGAAAGCGTTGCAAGAACTCATAACGAAACAAAAATAATATCAAATATCAAAATTCATATAGATTATATATATTGCCATAAAAGGCTT